>CM060964.1:52200220-52372720 GCA_030765045.1 Tenodera sinensis
ACATTGAGAAAAGTGACTCAATGTGTCATTTCCCCTACATCGTAATTTTAACCCCGACCACTCTGCCACACACTGGTAAGCTACCAGGCCACGCCCCTCGCTACTACCTATCTACCTCAGAGAACCGGCCAGTCTCTCAAATTATGTAAGTGGTGGAATCACGTCGCATAACAAAGTTAAAATGATACCTCATAGCCGAATGGGAACATAAATACGTTTGTACTCCTAGTTAAAAAAAATTTAAAAAAAAAAAAAAAAGAAAGAAAGAAAGAAAGAAAGAAAGAACAAAAAATAAATGAACAGAATCTGATGTGTTGCACTCACAAGACTTTCTCCACTCTTGTACTAACTATTCTAACAATCTTATTCCTGTATCTTCTTCATATTAGTCGAAATAAGCATTTGCAGAAACTATCTAATTTCTAATTTTCTTGTAGGTGCAAGAGGAATACGTAGGCTTTGAGCGATAGTCAAATCTTTTAAAGCTGGTTGCTGTAAGGAAGGCTTTGAAATTTCACGCCAAGAGATAAAAAAGTGAATAACTACTTTCCATTTGAGAAAAGTTTAAGTATTGCAAAACTCACACAAATAACAAGGAATGTCTCCGAAATGGTTCACTCTACACAAAAAATGCATTTGGACGTAACTTGTGTGTTTTAACGAGATCTACATTTTTTGTGTAATAAGATTTGGCCAATCTCTTACGGTTTACCAGTTATGCAAAAAAAATCAAGAGTAAACAGGACTGCATAAGCTATAGCCAGAAAATTCAAAATATACATTTCATTTGCCATAAGAATATCTTAAACACATGGCATTTGAATCAAAATCGTTAGCAATTTTTGAGAAATTTAACATTTTCGAAACATTTTCCATGCAAAGGATAGTTTAAAGCGGAAGAACATTTTTTTTTTTTTCAAAATCTTCGTGCCACATCATGTAACTGCCACTCCCTTAAAATCAGGGTTGCTATTGGTCTTCAAGGACAGGGATAGAGGTTTGCCTTTTCTAAATCGTGGAGATGGATTTATGACAGCCATTAGTTGTGGGCAGGCCCGTAGCCAGGACTACACATTAGGCGGGGCTCCAAACTTTACAGGGCGGGCAAAATAAAATAACTTCAAAAAGCAGATGTGTTACACTCACAAAAACCTTCTCTAACTACTCTTGTACAAACTATTTTTTCTTACCAACACTGCACGTACATGATGATAATCATGATATAATTTGATTACTAATTGGCATGTATGTTAATCAGAATGCCTCGCAGATTATTGTGTGATGTTTGCGGTGAATCATTTACCACAAGATATAATTCAAGGTGCACATGAGCAGGGTTTCTACAAATTCTCAGCAACATAATTCCACAGCTTTGTAAGGAATCTGTTTTCATTGAGCTTAATTATTCAATAACTACAGTGTTATAATACGTATGTCCACCTAGTTTTGAAAATTGCCGTCTTTATTTCAGAACAACAACTATGCAGGTTTTCGCACTTAGGATAGGTTAAATCTTATGAATATTTAAATTACATTATTATTCTTTTCCGTAACAAGTACCTTCCGTCATAATTTTAACATCACTCATTTATGACATTCTTGCGCTCAAATTAACTTAAATGGGTGAAAAAGTGTCATTCATACTAACTTAATTATTTTAGAAAAATGACGATGTATACACGTTAAGTGATGAAACTTTGACACAAAGAAAAATTAATTACTTATAAGATATATGTTGCCATGTTATACAGCACTACAAGTCATGCTTGAACAAAATTGCATGTTTGACTGCGTTTTAGCGACTCTCCGAGTGGCCTCTCACTGCCAAGTGGCTTGGATATTCGGCACGCTGGGATAAGACAAGGATAACTATAACAGCATTACTACTATTAGTATAGTGCTCAATACATAGTTATTTTAGTTCTTAGTTTATCATTGAAATATCTCTAAAACTTCAAAACAGGAAAGGACAAATGGGGATTCTCTCAGTACGGGCATATTTTTTTCCAGTACCGGTGCTGCCTAACCTGGCACCCCTCAGTCTACGGCCTTGGGTGTGGGTAGCGCACATTTCCTTCGAGCAGCAACTGCGCACGCGTTGGGTAAACAGACTCTGATACATATTTTATGGTGAAATCCATGGATAGCAGTTCGTGTTTTACCAGAGGTCCGGAAATTCCCGGACAGGTCATTTGTCTGGCGTCCGGGGGGGAATTCTTGAAAAGTCTCTAATGTCCTGCATTTTCAGTAACAAGCAGTGATCGTTAGAAAATTAACTGGCGAAATAGAAATTAAAAATTGGTTACTAGCCGCAACTACAACTTGCCATGATACCATGGCTACATCGGTTACAGTGCATACTCATGCATTGGTAACATTGAACCACAGATTGGAAACACAGCATTTGCACTCCGAGGCATAAGGTTGGTATTCAGTGGAGGCAAAGTAAAGCGATGCTTTACTCTCACTCTTCCGTTTGCATTTTGGCTGTCGAAGAATAATGAAGTGGAAAGATAGCCGTTATTTCACCGTGATTTAGTTACAAGCCTAGGTGCCAAAACGAAAATGCAAATTCAGTGATACTTTGTCGTTTAACTATATGTGTTACAAAGCAGGAAGAACGTTACATATCCCTGCACAAACATAAATGTCGACAAAATATTTTCACTAAGGAGACGGCCGTGAACAGATGCAAGGAACAGGTTATCTATTGATTCAGTCAAAGGTAATGTTTTAATGAAGTATAATTTTGAAAACTTCAGCTGTGCGAAATTCCTTGGTTATATTTCAAACAAGTCAGATGTTTTGTGCAAGATTAGTTCTTTGCACAAGTATGGCTGATTATTGGTCACATTTAACATTGTAAGTTTCAGGGTAGTAAGAAAATATAAATGTACATGCCTGTAGGTATGGGTATACCTATATAAATAGCATTTAAGTTGCAACGTTGCACTATTTGTGCATTGACCGTTAATTCCTACATTTTTGTCAAATTTCCTACATTTTTTACCGGTATATCCCACAATCCCATAAACTAATCTGGTAACTCTTTATATGATGTGTCGCTGGTCTTGATTTTCTCTGGTCCAGTTCCTATCCAACATGGCACCGGTGCAGTAGAATTTTAGCATTTAGGTTCAAGAGATCGCGAGTTCGAATCTCGCTTAGGGTAAGTTATCCGGGTAAGATTTTTTCCGAGGTTTTCCCTTATCCTAAGAAGATGAATGTCGGGTAACTTAAAGCTCAATGAACCTCGGGCTCATTTGAGCATCATTTCACCCATTTCATTTTTTCACCGTCCGATATGACACTACGTTAATGGAGGACGTTAATTAAAAATTTAAAAAAAGTGCCGTAGAAATCAAGGTCTGTTCCTTGCCGCTCCCCCCCATCCCCTTTTCTTATCTCTTAGCTTGTCGTACGCTATTGTAGATGGCAGCGGGTTTGTTAGCCTTAGGTCTTCAATGTAGAACAGGCTGTTACAAATCCGAGTTTAGGTATGAATACACGCGAGTACGCAGCAGCGTTGCGCGGAGCACCATTGTAGAGGGTGTGGCGGCGGGGGATGATAGCCAACACGTCACTGGACGCAGGGCTCCGCCAGTACCCACCGCACCGTGACAGCAGCTTACCCCAGAGCAGAGCTGTGCTGCCTGTTGTATGTTGATTCACGCAAGGCGGCGAGTACGCCGCTACTCACTGGTGAGCAGCTCAAGTGGAACACATTGACGTAGAAGGTCTCTTTAGCCAGTTCATAGGCCAATCTCGTGGGTGGTGTCAATACTATTCTTAATGCTCTTTCAAAAAACGAGCTTTCACTTGTTCAATCTTTCTTAGATCGCTTTTCCCATATGGAATCAATGCCATGTCACTAATGGTGTTATTGCAGAACTGAAGAGGGACATTGCAGTATTTAGGGACAGTAGATAGAGACGTCGATGGTGTGATGGTAGCTGTTGTTCTCTCTTGCATGTGGTAGCGGAATGATGTGACTCTTGTCTGCGGGGTGATTCCTAGATGCCTGAACTTCTTGACGACTTTCAACAGAGGCTGCTAAGCAGGTGAAGCTAGTGAAGCTCTACTTCACCAGTTTTAGTTGTATTAAATATGATATAGGTGTTTAATTTGTTGTACGCTTAAACATACAATCATTCGGAAATATATCTTCGAGGGTAAAGGGAAGTATGAAAACAGCCGGCTACCTGCCTTCCCTCTTGCACTTTAGCCTTGAAGAGCGCGCTTACTTTACGGAACAAAAAGTGCAGCTATTTCTGTCAGCCGATATATTGCTGCATGTTTATATCCGGTTGCCATGACAACGACGCGCAATATGAGGTTCCATGTATTGCTAAGTAGACGTGCTGCGAGGGTAAAGTGCAGCTACTCAGTTCAGGGATTTAGTGAACCTCCGCTCCTTGTAGAGGTTAGTCTATTGGTTTATTGCCCTCATGAAAGGAAGCTAAACCACCTCCCTCTCTTATTGTTGTAATCAACTAAACAGTGTAAAAATGCTGTTCGGGCAAAGTGGTTGTGTAATCTAGTTGCCCATTTTATTGAAGTTAGCTTCACTAATACTTCTACTTTGTTTAGTAAAAGTTAGTGAAGAAATGAATCTGCAACATGACATTGTGTGTAGTATATTATACACGCCATTTTCGCGGTGGATTGGTTGTGATAAAAGGAATGTGCTACTAACAAGAAGAACAATCCCTATTCTTAATCTGTCGGCACAAAAAGTGGTACAAAAGATGTGAAATGTTACAAAAAGCATTTTGAAGGTTTGTGGTACAGTGAATATGAGTGGCTGTGCGGTAGTTATTATATGGAAAAACTGTTTCGTTGGCCTTGCCTATTACTTGGTGTAAAAAGACAGTGTGGAACAGTGCTGGCTTTTGTGACATTTTAAGCATCAATCGTTCATTACATAAAAATTCGGACTCTGCTGAACATCTCAAGTACGCGCTCAAATTGAAGCAAAATACCATTTCTAATGCTTTGAAGGAAAACAACCGGTTGTATGTTGCTCAGTACAAGGAAAATGTAAAACTGAACCGATTGGTTTTTAAGCTTGTAACTAATGCAGTAATGTGTTTAGCCAGACAAAAGGTTGCTTTTCGTGGTCACGATGAAAGCTCATCTTTATCTAACAGGGGACATTTCAAATAACTATTGTCTTTATTAATTTCCCAAGTCAGTTAGAGTTTCAGACTCATTACAATAAAATCACAAGTATCTTCACTGGGGATTCGAAAACAGTACAGAACGAGATTATTAAGTGCATTTCGGAGTACATTGATCATTATATTAAGTTGCAAATAGGCAGCTGCGACTTTTTTTCGGTTCAAATTGATGATACTACAAATATCACACAAAAATCTCAGTGTTCCATAATTGTCAGACTAGTAGACGCCAATGGCAAACTAGTCGAACGAATTTTGGACTTTTTATGCCAGCCGCTATAGAACATCGGAAGCATTGTTTGCCCTGCTTAATTCAGTGTTGGGATCGTATGACTATAAGTCAAAACTTATAGAACGGTGCTACGATGGCGCCAGTGTCATGTCTGGACATTTAAATGGTTTGAACAGAAAGAAAGAAAAGGAAAAAAAACAAAATAAATAAATAAAAGAAAAAGTAAAGGATTTTGCACCTCGGGCAGTCTTTGTTCTTTGTTTAGCCCATATGCTGAATTTAGTCATACAAAACACAATGAATGAAATTTCTCAATGCCGCATATTTTTTGCTGGAATCCCTTCATTTCTCCATAGCTCTGACAAGAGAAGCTATGCGTGTCGTGTACCCACTGCAACAAACACCCGATGGAGTTCATACTCAAAATTGCTTAAAGTGGTTGAAGAATACTGGAATGATCTCAGTAAGATTTTTCATGAGATAGCAAATGATTTTGAGTCTGACCAGACAGCCATTGGGCTGTCAAATGGTTTTCTAAATAATTTGAATGAGCTTGAATTTGCATTTTGGTAATTGTTTTAATGAGATCTTTCAGGTTACCAGTTTTCTGTTTGACATTCTTAAAAAAATTTCTTGACATAGTTTTCTGCCGGAAGCAAATAGAAAACAGTTATCATATACTTCAAAGGAAAAGAAATGATGAAGTTTTCGTCAATGATTTTGAAACAGCACACCTAAGGGAGGAATTTTTAGGACGAAAGTACGCTAAACTGTCCCAAGATGAACTTTTCCAGAAGTGCAAATTATTATATTTTGAAATATTGGATTTGATCTTGGCACAAATTACCATTAGATTCCAAGACCTTAGAAAACATCAGTTTTGTACTCTCGCTGATTCTTCGAGGTTCGTGCAGCATTCTGTTGTCCCCATTGATGCTTTCATCTCTCTTCAGGAAACATATCCGAGCTTATCTAAAATAAGTCATCTGAAAACGGAACTTGAGCTTTTTCATGAAAACGAAGAATACTAGTATAATGTTCCCATTACATAAACATTGAAGTTGGTCAAAGAAAACTAACATATTTATAAGCTTTTTTCACTCATTGTAGCACTGCCCTTAACAAGCGTTTCAGTGGAGAGAAGCTTTTCTGCTCTCAAGTGCATACACACTTATTTGCGGAGCTCTATGACCCAGGAAACACTAACATCTCTAGCCAACATCTCCAACCACAAGGACTTGCTGAGTGACCTAGAGAGGAAGCAGCCTTTTCATGGTGACATAACTGAGACGCCAACAGAAAGGACAGAAAAATCAACTTAATATATAAGAAATAGGTATGTTGCGTATGATTTTTATGTGATAAAAGCTTCACCTACAGTTTAGGTTACGAGCCGCCGCTGATTTTCCATAGTTCATCGTGCAGACGCTACAGGCGTGGCCAAATTATTAGAGTAAAAATACGCCAACAGAAAGGATAGAAAAATCAACTTAATATATAAGAAATAGGTATGTTGCGTGTGATTTTTATGTGATAAGAGCTTCACCAACAGTTTAGGTCACGAGCCGCCACTGATTTTCAGTAGTTCATCGTGCAAAGGATACAGAGGGGGTCAAATTATTAGAGCAAAAACATTTTCAAGCCTTATTTTACTCTTATTGTAAAATAATCCCATTTAAAGCCTCTTATCTTATATTCCTTTTAAGTGAGGTGTATAGGTGGTACATTTTGATTATTAACAGAGTATTTTTAAGTTTATACTTGGTAACGGTGCAAGATAAAGTTCTGTTAAAGGTGTGACATATTACTCAGTTGTTTTTCATTATAGTTTTCTGCTTATTTGCCACGTTTTGCCTTCATACATTTGGCTTTACAACAATAAGTGGCGTTACATACTGTTGGCATTGATTGTTGCGTAGGTACTGGCAAACATTACATTTGATTTTAATGTAATCGTTGAATGGAACTCTAGGAACTATTACTTTTTAAGGATATGGGGAGGAAATCAGATCTTTCGCCTAGAAAGATTGGCATGGTAAGAGTTCTGCTTGCTGTAAAGCGTTACACACAGCAAGAAATAGCACGTAGGTTGAAAATATCCCAGCAGTCCATAAGTAGAATAAAGGAAGATGAAGATTTTGGTAAAACTAAATCACAGCAACCAATAGGAAGATGTGGCCGAAAGAAGAAATTATCACCAAGGGGTGTACGAAAATTGAAATATTTGTCAGAAACAAGCCATAAAGCTACTAGCAAGGAATTATACAAGAGATTAGAGGAATATGGATCACTTGTATCAGCAAGAATTCTGAAAAGATACCTGTTTAATGATGGACTAAAGGCAAGACGGCCTCGCAAGGAAGCAAATATAATACCTGCTATGGCTGCAAAGAGACTTCAGTGGCCAAAGGAACATCAAAACTGGACATCTGATGAGTGGAAAAAGGTAAATTAAGCAGTATAATTGATGTAAACTGTTCTAAAATTATACTAAAATGTTATATTATCATTTATTTTTCAAAATTGGCTACAGTCCATAATATCAGACATTTCTCTCGAAAGCTATGGTCCACTGCAGGATTGTCGGTCTGGGTGGCTCAGTTGGTTAGACGCTGACCTACTGTTCCCAAGGTCGCGGGTTCAAATCCGGCCCAGGCCGATGGTTTTTAAGTGTGCTTAAAAACGACAGCTCCATGTCAGTAGATTTACTGGCATGTAAAAGAACTCCTGCGGGACAAAATTCCGGCACACCGACGACGCTGCTGTGATCCTGGCAATTGACAGCGTCGTTAAACAACAAAAATAAAAACCACTGCGGATATGACAGAAAGTTTTAGCACAATGTGACATCTCTTCAGCTTCCATATACGGATACCCTTTAATTTTATTTCAGGTTTGCTGCAGTGATGAGTTAGTGTTTTGGAGAAGAAATTAGCCAATGTGTCAGAAGAAGAGAAGAAGCCTTCAAACCAGACTGTGTAAAACAAACAGTAAAACATCCTACATCAGTAATGGTCTGCAGTGTGATTTCTTGGCATGGATGTGGACGGCTATACATTGTAGAAGGCATGAATCCCATAGAGAATTTATGGTCAATAAATAAGAAACAAATAAAAAATAAGTATAAAAAAAAAAAGACTGTCTTGATTGAAAAGCTGATTCAGTCTGGTTTCATGATGATGAAATAAAAGATCAGTGTAAAACACTGATTGAAGGCATGCGCAAGCGAATCAAGTCTCTAATAGTAGCTAAAGGTATGCACACTAAATACTAAACTCAGAAAATAAATAATTTGGAACACTTTATCTGTATTATCTACTCATTTTGTAAAATAAAAGCTCTAAAATATGTTTACCCTAATAATTTGGCCTCGCCTGTAGGTGTCTTCCTTGGCAGGTCTTCCTCTTCTGAATATCATCTGTACGTTTTTATCATTGTTTATATGGAGACCATTTAGTTTGCTTCTGAATAACATACTGGCATACAATTACATTGAATTCGACGATGGAGTCTCCACATCGGCTATACTGCTAATGGGATACTCCAAGAGGAACCCATAAGCCCTCTTCTGTTTAATATAGCCACGGCTGACATAAAGGACATAATAAAGAACTCCACCTATAAAGCTGATAATGTACGCAGATGATATGATCCTAGACGGCTCAAATAAAATAGAACTACAGAAAGTTAGGGTTCAGGAAAACGCTCTCCCTCAGGCTGTGCCCTCAGGTATCCCATGCTGTGTTCCACACTCTCTGGTTATTCCACACCTCCATGGAGGGAGAAAAGCTTCCTTTAACGCAACTCCGAAGTTGCATCGCCACAACAAATTAAAATAAATATGGCAAGTACGATAACAATGTAAGCAGTTGTCAGTGTATCGAAAATATTGCCAAATTTAAGATATGGCAAGCGAAACATTTGTAAATAAGAGTGACATTGCTGTGGATGTTACAGGTGAAATTCCCATGAAACCTTCACGAAGTGTTCACAGGTAATTTTTGCAGTTTCATTATGGTAAATCTAGGAGGATGTCAAGTTGGTCCAGATAAAGCTGATCTGTCATTTTGCTTTCTGAAAAATGAACACCAATGTTCCCTGCCGTTGTCATATTGCAGTATTATGCGATACATTCATTCTTCAGAGCTCACGTCATCTGTGAACGTTAGTTCCAATTTCATGTTGCCATGTTATATATAATGTAATTTGATTAGCTCGTTCTATTTCTTATGAAATAAGTCTGGTAATGTTCCGTATAGAGTACGACCCCAGAATCGCTAAGTAATGCGCAACTCAACGTTCCTTTATTGCACAAAGTGTACATGTAATTAGTCACAGCTATAACGAAATAGACTGAGGGCCCTAAGGCGCAAAGCGTAGCCGAAATTTCAACATAGCTAAAATCCAATGATCGCCAAATAGTCCCTATTAAAGCAGGATTACTGTACATGTGTCCTGAAATCGCTAACCTAAGTGTTCCTGTTCGCCATACTGTACTGGGTACAGTTTGTCATACGGAGCAGTAACCCATAACTGTTGTTACAGGGCTTCATGTTTTGATAGTTTTCACCATCCGCGCATGTAAAAGCGAAAGAAAGATGTGCGCAAAGCTATTATATTTGGTCGTCCATTGGTAAAATAAGTGAAATATAGTAGTAAAGGCCATGTTGCAACTGTATGGAATAAGTGTGTGCACCACGAGTACCTGTGGCTCACCCACCCTTATCAGGTCGTCTTTGTATGATAATCATGAAAGAAGAGGAAACATGGCCATTTTGGCTGGTACAGAAGACACTAGGTGGATGCTGCCAGCCTAGGGAAAATTGGAGGTTCCACTTCTGTATGTTTAAATGAATGCAATACAGGATCTTTATTACATATGGTATCCCATTCCTCGATCTCTCTCCATTGCATAAGTGAACCAAGAGTCGCCAGGACTATTTTGCCATCAGAGGCATACTAAAATTTGGTTATCCTGTAGAATAGTTGTCTCGTCCTATGTATTGCACAGGCTAGCTCCTCCTGTTTTCTGCAGTTGGTGCTGCACGTGGATGACCTTGATGTTGCCAACGGTGCTACTGTGAAATCTGCAGAAGCATGTGAATATTGCCAACCAAAGGATTACGAAGTAATAATAAGAAAAACAGCTCTTTCTGTGTTTGAATAGTTGATCAGGGTGGCTCAATTGGTTAGACACTGGCCTACTGGTCCCAAGGTCGTGGGTTCAAATCCGGCTTAGACCAATGGTTTTTAAGTGTGCTTAAAAATGGCAGCTCCATGTCAGTATCTTTACTGGCATGTAAAACAACTCCTGTCAGTATCTTTACTGGCATATAAAACAACTCCTGCATGACAAAATACCAGTGCACCAGCGATGCTGATATGATCCTGGCAATTCACAGTGTCAAACAAAATAATTTAATTTAATTTTGTATTTGAATAGTGCCACATTTGTTACGCCACCACTTTCTTGATGCAGTGTTGCTATTTTCAGTGTGTTTATGTTTCTTCAGTTGTCAACACTCCCAGCATACAGGACATGCTGTCACCCTCTGTAACAGCAACAGTGTGGCATGCATTACTTGAGGCCGCTATTCTACAGGAGGACCTTAAAATCCTTATGTTATTGTAAGTGCTAGAAATGTTGACCTTCTGGTTTCAAACTTTTTTTTTTTTTTTTGGTTAACGTCCTCCAACATAATGTCATATCGAATGGTGAATGACTGAAATGGGTGAAATGATGCTCAAATGAGCCTGAGGACCACAGAGCTTTAAGTTACCTGACATTCATCTTCTCAGGATAAGGGTAAACCTTGGAAAAAAACCTTATCCAGATAACTTAACCTAAGCAGATTCGAACTGGCGACCTCTTGAGTGTGAGACAGACACGCTAACCATCACACTATAGAGGCAGGCTGGTCTCAAACAGGAAGCATATCTTGTAAAAATGTCATTCACTTATCTAAGCTCAACTCAGCTCAGGAATTCTTGTTCTAATCCTCTTACACTTCTGGATCTCGGTTATAACATCATGCAAGAAAACACAAGGACTCCTTGGTAAGGTTCACTGGTAATGGTGAACAATCCTGGATAACACTGGACTTTTAGGGCCTGCATGATTTAACCTCATTTGTCACCTCCCCTCCAACCAAGTTGGTTGCCCCATCACTGCTTCAACTTCCTGTTAGACCTCGTGACTGCTCCTACGAATATATCCTTACCCCGCACGCCATGCATCACGAAAGTTAAATATATAGCACAAATGCTTCACTTTTGGAGCTTCCATTGGCAGCACATAAAGGCCATAAACAGTCTATCAGAAGCTGTTCTATCCTGGAGCAGCGGAACATCCATCTTGACATCTTCCTTATAATTGCTTACTTTTGGAATTACTCATCTCCAGTTGGAACAGTAGAACAGAGGGCACAAATTAGTAATAAGACAGCAAGTCAATGGCACCAGTGTTTCCAAAATATTTGCTCCAGGTGGCTGATCACTAATTCTATTATGTGTGGCAGAACTAGTATTGTCCGTTCAAATGGACAAGAGCTTAATGGCTAAGCAAAAGGATAGTCAAGGGCGTCCTGTTCGACAACACTGAGTTACTGGTATGTATGACTAATAGACTTCTGGGAATTTGGGGGTTTGATGATCGTTGCATTAGGGACAACTTACTGCTTATAATACTCAGGCATATACTTCCGGATACAGAAGTACATTCTGATTATTGGGCTCCATATGTGCACTGCCAGCTACACTGGTGGTACCACCGTACACACATTTGGCTCAAAATTTTAAGGTTTCTGTGACAGGAGCACATACTAATAGTGTAGAATGCTTCTGAAGCTCATCTTGCGTCCTACTTGGACGAGTTTATGTGGAAGCAACTCCACAGAAAAAAAGAAAAGACACTTATTGATAGCGGAGGCTCGTGGACATTGAATACAGGTATGCTGCATACAAAAATTATGAGAACTATTGGCAATGCATCTTGACTTATTTGTAGATTAGTTCTATGCGCCGCCTCTTGTAGGTCGTGAATTTCTGAATCACGTTATTGAAGTCCAGAATTTTGTTAATCATAGACTTCTCAATAGACAGCATAGTTAACGCGGTCAACCTCTCTTCTCCCAATGTATTTCTGAGGTAGGATTTTACCATTTTCAAACATGAGAAACACTGTTCTGGTTCGGAAGTTGTCTTTGATATAGTGACAGCTATGCACAGTAATTTTACAACTTCTGAGAATGCAGCTTGTAAGTTCTGAGATAGAAGAAACTGCAAGAGCTTGACAGTGCCACCGATGTTTCTGAATTGTGGTCTCTGATACAATACAGTGAGTTCTGTTTTCAGTCTGTCTTTCTCGAGCATTGGGAAAAGCTTCACACACGTATTTAGGTCACTTTCAGGAAAAGTTTGATCATTTTCAAATTTGTCTTCACATAGAATGGAAGATACTATCAGATGATCTGTGAACTGGAATTGGGTGTTGATTTGTGATATAATGAGATCACACACTTCTTTCGCAACTGCAACCCGGTCTTGATTGTCATCAACTTTGTGGCGTTTGCTGGAGTTTTCGTCTTTGCATTCCTCTCTACTCTTCTCTACATTGTTCCTTACAGTCTGTACGGCATGCCGAAATCTTGATATGCAGTCTTGTGCCTTAGAAACATCTAACTGGCGATGTTGCAGTTGGTTGTATAAGATGTCTATATGAGGCATCAGTAAATGGAAAAAAGGCGAGCCAGGAGTTGAATTCAGAATCTTCAATCAAACGTATCAGGGCACTTGCCTCATTTATTGTAATGTTGTTTGATGTTTCAGATTCCAGTATGGTCTGAAAACATTGCAGTAATGGCACTTTGTTCTCATAGACTACATTTACTATTCTTGTTTTAAAATTCCATCTTGTAGCCCCAGCTGATGGAATTCTCTTTGAAATACATGCATCTAATACAGACTGCCTATATGGAGATCGTGTGAAGAAAACAGGAATACTTGACAAGTTAGCAAAAAATATCCGTACCCTTGTATTTTGTTTAGCTGCTTTTTCCGTTATCAAATTGAATTGATGGGCCTAGCAATGTACAAAATACGTATATTTGTAGCAGTCTCTGATTTTTGCTTGTACCCAATTTAATACACCATTCATCACAGCTGCTCCATCATAACTCTGTCCAATCATCTTATCTTTCTTGCTTTTAAGAATTACTTCTAACTGGGAAAGTATGCACTCCGATATTGAATTGGCATCTTGACCGGCTGCGTTGAAGAAACTGTAGAATCTCTCGACGGCTTTTCCTTCTTTGTTACAATAACGAAGAACAATCACAAGCAGAAATATTTCTGAGGTGTCTGTGGTTTCATCGGCAAGAATAGAGACAAATTCAATTTCTTCAATCTCAGATAAAATTTCCTCTCTGCATACTTCCAGCATACATTCAAGGAGCTCATTTTGAATCGTCTTTGATAAGCTTTTAAAAGGCGAAGAATTCTCCAAATGTGACTTAAATAACTAATCAATTTCACCCGTATATTTGATCAAATTGAGAAATATACCTTGATTGTCAGAATCTGTATTTTCATTATGTCCTCTTAATACCAACTCATTGATTCCACAAAACTTAATACAATCAATAATTCTTGACAACACTTCTCTGTTTTTCCGTACCTTGCTATTATGGCGTTCAATGGCTTCTTTATGAGCTGAACTAAAACTCTCTTAGCCAAGTTCACAGTGTTGTTTAAATATTTCTCAGATTTTGCATGTTTTTTTTTTTTTATTTTTTCAAGCAGTTTTCTAAGATCGGTTATACCTTTCCGAGTCCAACTAGAGTCCTCACCAAACAAAATACATGGGAAACAAAATAGTGCATTTTTAATATCACAGCCGGAAAACCATTCAAACTTTTTGTACACTTTGCTGTTGAAACTCCTCAATATTCTTTTTGTCAGCTGGTAGATGATTGCTTAATGTCTAGCATGGGTGTAGGCCTTCTGCGATGCATAATTTCACATTTCTCCTGTAATGTTAATGTACTGAAGTGAATAGACTGCAAATGTTGTACAGAATTAATCATTGTTGTAGTTACTACACGCACTTAGAACACACGAAACAGCCCTCTGACTGCCCGCTCCCGACTTCTCCAAGCATTGAGAGCTGCATGTTTTGCAGCTTGTTCCAAAGGTAACGCATGGGTTCTGGAGGGGGAGGAAACTGAATGTGGGCGGAGAGTCAACTCTTTTAGCCTGGCAGCGCCAGGGGAGGAAATGGTTTTGCCAGTTGCACAGGAGGAAGTAGCTGCTGTGAGCAGTACTTCGATACTAATCGACTGCATTTAACTCAATGGGCGCAACATTTAAAACTATTTTAAAAGCTGAGTCATTGAGTCAGAAACTTCTGGGGATACTGCAGCCCCCAATCACCAGCCGCCACTGCTTATTGATGACTTCTAGAACATGCTGTGTCAGATTTCAGTCATGTATAGGCCTGAAAGGACAGATTTGTATTCTTGCTAGCGCAGCATTTCACCTTATGGGCTCCCATGGCTGTTTCCACAGCCAGCAAACTCTTCTTAAGAGCAGATTGGTCGTGTGTTTGAATAAATAAAATGTATTCCTTTCCTTGTCCCAGTCCTTTAAAAAAAATTAAAATATACTGCTTTTTAAAGTGCAAATTATCCTTTGTTTGTCCGATTCCTTACAGAAAAAAAAATGTATTTCTTTCACGTCCAAAAAATCTTTTTGTTGCCCCAGTCCTTTAAAATGAAAATAAATTAACATGTGAGGGTCCTGGGTTCAGTTCCCGTTAGAGGGTGGGGATCTTTTCTTTAGCCAGAATTATTTCCCAGTGTAAATGGGAGTGTGAATGTGTGTGTGACTTTAGTGTAATAAACCAAAAATTAACACACAGTAAATGAGTGCTGAGGAATTGTGTCAAAGGTAAAAAGTTGTTGATGTGACTTTAGAGGTTAAAGACAGCATATAAATGGAACATTAAAGAAATGAATGTGTAATTAAATTCAAAGGTAAGTCTTACTTCAGAATTTCCCGGAATATGTTTAGGAGGCCCATTTTCCTCCATAATCAACTGGTTCTCTGTGGTGTAGCTGGCGATGTTTTTTCTGAGATCTCCTGTGCTGTTACTAATTGACATAAGCTATATTTAAAAAAAAATACTAGACCTGACCTAACGTGTCATGAATCAGAAGCCTAAGCTTTCGTTCAGGATCGCATGCTTGCTTTGCTTGCGTACTTTGTTGTAACTGCTATTACTAATCTATGTAAGCTATTTTTTTTTTTAAAGAAAAGGCCAGACCTAACCTAATTTAACCTCTCATGAATCAAACTTAAGCTTATATAAATAATCATACCATTATTAAATGAACGTTTGTGGGTGTTAATTACTGTTCATTATTCTGGCCCATTGGTAATCCATAGAGTCCCAGATGTTAGCAGCACTGCTTACCTTGCAGCCCATCCACTATCTTTGAACTGCCTGTATTGGCAACAGATGCTCCATTTTAAGAATACTCGCATGATGCATTGGGTATCATGTGTGATGCATGCATGAGATAACTGTCGTATTGCATGTTATAACTTCATATATTTGTGGTAAATGTATTTCAATATCTTAAATAGGTAATGTTGAGTGTTAATCAGTGTTCAATATATGTATTTGTCACAGTTGTACAATGAAAGATTGAGGCATATGCATACATATTGGTACTCTGAGTCATTTGAGCATACTGGAGATGATCCAAATCAAAAAGAGTGGATTGGCTTTTTCTTTTTTCTTTTAAGCATTTCCCCGCAATCCTGGATAATTAGGGTCATCATTTTGCAGCTGCACAGTTGTTTTATTACTTTTCTTATAAAAAACATCCCTCAGCTATGCTCTGTGGCAGTCAACAATGCTGTGAAAGCTTGGTTTCTGATTCACGGTGGGTTAGGCCAGGTCTAGTATTTTTTTCAACATAAGCTTAAGTTAATTAGCAATCAGTGACCACACCAAAGCACTCTCACTTTGCTTACGTGTGTTCCTTAACAGTGCTATGATTCAGCACTAAAATAAGCTTCAGCTTCTGATTCATGGCAGGTAAGGTTAGGTCTTGTATTTTTTTAGTATGAGCTTACGTTAATCAGCAACCAGTGACCTAACCAAAGCATACTCACTTTGCGTGTATGTGGTCCTTAACAATGCTATAATTCAGTACTAATATAGGCTTAGGTTTCTGATTCATGGGAGGTTAGGTTAGGTATAGTGTTTTTTTGTATAAAGTTAAGTTAATTATCAATTATTACAGCATCTGTCTATAACATGCTCTCTGTGGTGGAATTGTGAAAGAAATGACATGTTGCGCAGTAAGGTGTGTGGACGGAAGCAGCCACTAGGGTATGGTAAATAAGTAGCAATTTTTATTTGTGAAATGTTGGCAACTATGAATACTTTGATAGACATTATGTCACTCATATGTGGGCAGCTATGAATGAGTTTGCCTGAAGTGAAAAGAAGATGGACGCTGCCATCTGTAGGAATAAATTAGAACTGAGGGGGGAGAAATTGGAAGTGAGTCCAGGACCCAAGTACACTACTTTTACGAAAGATTATTAATTGAAGGAAACACCTATGTTACACAGTTTAGAAGTGTGATCAATAAGAGGGCCTATAAACCACCCACCAAGACATTTCCTTATATACAAAATAAATTGCTTAATATCAATATAGTAGTCCATGCAATGGTATCACTGTGATGCTCCCTGCAAGAAAAAGTTCAAGCAGACTATGTCGGTCCAGAAAATGCTGTATTTAGTGATCTGGGATAGAGAGTTCTCCTTGTTGAATTCCTGACCAGAGGTGAAATGGTGAATGCTGAGCATTACTGCAAAACACTGCTGAAATTGTGATAGGTCATTCGGAACAAGCGACACAGGAAGCTTGGTGCCAGTATTGTATTGCTACATGGCAACACTGCTTTGCAAGGCTTGATGAACAGCAGACTGTAAACGTTCAACTGAGAGGTGTATGATCACCCACTTTACAGCCCGAACTTTGCTCCTATTGATTTCTGTCTGTTCTGGAACCTCAAGAAATTCCTGTTTGGTCAGTCAGCATTTTCAAACCGACAGAGAGGCGGAGATGATTGTCACAGGGCTGTTCCAATCCCAGATGGCGGACTCCTATGACAAGGGATACAAAAGTTGGTCCCATGGTATGAGAAATATCTGAATTCCAGGGGTGAATATCTTAAATATTGCTCACATTTTCTCTATCAGTTCCAATACATCTTTAAAGAATTCCTGCTGCTGAGCTTTGGAGAGTGAGCGAGAATATTTACACAAGATATGCTGCTTGTTTGAGAGCAGAAGGTCAAAGTTTCCAGCATCTATTATAAGGTAAGGATTTTAGTTTGCCTCTGCTGACATAAATTTCCAGGTGACTGCCAGCTGTCTTACGCAGTAGAGAGAGGCTGCAAGAGTGGGTTCAAGTATAATTTAACTACCCTATATAAAGGAACCACAAGATGGCTACATTGCCTTTTGCTCTGTTTATGAGGGTTGTCTTTTGTTTGCTAATGGTTATCACCCAGTGGCAGGGGGAGCGGTCCTCCTTTGAGAATTTTTATGATTTGCAAAAATGTATATACACATTGTAAAGTGGCTGCATATAATTTGCAATAGTTTTATCGTTTTAAACTTTCACTAGGCTTTTGCAGCATATGTCTTGTCGTTTTGTTATATTTGATTTGTAATGCATAGCATCTATTGTCAGCTCTTCAGTACCCATACATTTAAATAGCTTTCGAGCAGCCATTAAATGTAATTGGCAATGATTTGTCATTAAAACAGATTTACTTTCAGAGCTACATAGGTATTATTAGGATAATTTGTCTTTTAGATAATATTTTGCAGAAGAAAATGATTTGAGCATAGGTAAGCAACTTTAAAAGCAGTATTGAAACTGTCAACTTTTCCCTTAGAATCATTAGGAAGAGCGTTAAATATTTTTATGGTTTCATAATATATGCCTTTCTGGAATCAAGAAAGTTTTGCACTGGGATGATGGATGTTACCCTTTTGTCTAGTGTTTATTTTATGAATTTCTTTGTTATAAATGTGGCTCGATTGCATACAACAAATTTTAAGAACAAGACTATATACATGCAAGGTAGGATTAATATCTTCAATCTTCTAAAAAGATCTTTGCAAGAGTGTCTGCTATGGATATTGGAAATTATTCTTACAACCTTCTTTTGCATAAGGAATGTTCGTTTACTTTTTGCTGAATTGCCCCAAAATAATATTCCATATTCCATGACAGAGTTAGATATGCATAGCACGCTAAGTGTATCTATAACAACTTATAAGAACATTTACTAGTGCTTGGGTAGAAAATAGGCAAAACTGAGTTTGGGTAAGACATACCAAGCGAGATGGCTCTGCGATAATGTGTGAATTTTGCATCTGGGAGGACATGGCTTCAATTTCTGCTGCTGATCTTCTTGATACATGGGTTTTATTTTAGGGTTTTACCAGGTCACCATGCAAATGCTGGGAAGGAAAATTATATACCCCGAATTTCCCGTCCTTCCATTTCCTTTCACCTTCATTTCAATCCGATCTTTCAGGTTTGGAAGTGTTGGCAGTGAGCGATTTTGGCACTGCTGTGTGAGGACTTTGCGAGCTGTAATTGCTGTTCTTGGCAGATGGCAGGGCATTGTAGTCGCCTGAGCAGTGGCTGCTTGGCAAACCATGGTGTCGAGATGAATCTCCAGCACACATTAGGGACTCTCATACTAGCTTGAGCTACGCGCGTGGGTCCAGCACTCACCCATAGAGTACTCTCACTTCATCCCTTCCTCCCAGGGTCTTACATACAATAGCCTCAGTTCTGTGGAATCCCTCCATAAATGTTCTACCAACCTCTACCTCTTGGGTAAAATATACTTAATATGAGCTTTCCAATCTAAAGATCTGTCTACTTGAAGACCCAGAAATTTAATGTTGTCTATTTGTTCTAATATCATTTAACAACTTCTGATTTGCGTAGATTTACAGATAATTTGTTCGTTTTAAACCAATATGGCGTACAGTTCATAACATGCAGTTTAATTACACTCTTATTTAAGTTTTACTAAGTCACCAGCACACTAGTGTCATCAGCGAACAGAACGGTACTAGCAATATTCTTTATACAAAGAGACCCAAAAACATTCTAACTCTGCACGGTGTTTTTCCACTGCACACCCAGAAACATGATAATGCAGCTGCTGTACACAAGGTCATGCAGTTGACTTGTTTTTCTCTGCTCTGAAAGTGTTGTATTGAGCTGATGCACTATCGTGTGGTTGAGATATTACAGTATACTTTATTATTTTGTCCTGTACTAAGTCACAAAGTTTATTATGGCTTAGCATTTGTTTTCTACTGCACAGTGTGTATTTATTTATGATTTATATATGTTAACTCAGCTCGCCACGTGAAAATGCGATTTGCAGAAAGATTTCCAGGTGATCTGCGATTTCTATCTCTGGGGTAACATAAAGCATAAAGTGTACAAGCAAACCCACATGCCCTTGAAGAATTAAGACAAAATATCCGCCAGGAAATTGCTAGCATTTCTGAATGTGAACTACAGTGAGCGATATATAGTTTCCTAAAGAGGTGCCAAAAATGTATGGACAATGACAGTGGACAGTTTTGGCATCTCCTTTAATAACATTTGTAAGTAAAGCCTTTAAAAGTAGTTTTAAAAATGTTGTATGGCTTTATTTGCACTTTTCTATGACAGGGGCAGTCAGCAACGAGTACCGAGAACATGTATGGCCAAATTGCAATGCAGCCAGTTCGGAGTCTTTTGGGTCACCCGTTATAAAGTGATAGGTCATTTATATAGATCAGAAATAGTAAAGGTCCTATACCTTGGGGTACTCCATGTGTTATTGTTTTCCAATGTGACATTTGCTTTTTATAATCAGTATCAAAAAAAAATTATTTGTTGTTTAACGACGCTGTCAATTGCCAGGATCACATCAGCATCGCTGGTGTACCGGAAATTTGTCCCGCAGGAGTGCTTTCACATGCCAGTAAATCTACTGACATGGAGCTGTTGTTTTTAAGCACACTTAAAAACCATGAACCCGCGACCTTGGGATCAGTAGGCCAGCATCTAATCAACTGAGCCACGGAGACCGACATAATCAGTATCACCCTTTATTTCTATGCTTTGTTTTCTTTCATTTAGATATGATATGAACCAACTTAGATTTTCATTTTTTAATCCACAGAATTCCAATTTTTCTATGAGAATGTCATGATTAGCAGTTCCTTTGCTAGGTCACAGAAAATTCCACCTGTATGCATTTAAGGTGAGAAGGTAATGTGAAAAAAGGATCACTTTCCTTTCTTTGATAAAATTAGCATAGGTATTAAATTTTACATATTCCATTATGGCATTTAAAATAAGTTAAGTCTGTTTGAAATCTAAATTTTTGGGTATTGGAAAAACAATCACAGCTGTGGTCCTAATGATGAATGCAATTATTTTTAAGCTAATGTCAGGCTAAATTTGTAACTTAGGTTTCAGTCACAGTAAATTAATTATGCAGCTGGAGGGCTCTTTCTATCCTTTTGCACATAAGTTGTGGGATGAATTGCTAATTCCAAGTACAGTGCTAAAAGATGTGCTGGTGGTTGGTTACCCATATACCAGGTGAGTCAGCCGCGCCTTATTTTTTTGGAAGGTCGGCCACCCATCAAACAGCATGTGTGTCTTAGTCCAGTTTTGCGCTTACTAAAATGTATTGCCTGACGTTCTTAAAGAGAGGAATGCGCAAAATTGAGAGCAACAGCGGTTTAAGGGACAGAACGTATTCCTCGCTAAAGTACACCTCAAAAACATACGACTCGTTTACTGAGAGCGAATTCCGGTTTCCGGCCAATTTTACAAACTTTTTATTAGAGTATACATTGCAACGTAATTCAGTAAACGCCTCGGAAAAAATGGACCTATCATATGGGTACATTAACTACGTCAGCTAAAAAGAAAATGGTGGATTCTTGTACTTTGAGCAGGGGTTGGCTGCCAAACTTTACGAAAAATTTAGAGACACGCCCCATCCATCATGGACCCATACAGTCAAAACGGACATATTATTAAACATCAGTTTATTTACATTTTTGCATGAACTACGCTTCGTGCATCTCAATTAATATGCATAACAGCTTTTGCCATTTAAGTAATAATATTAAAACGCCCAGCAAATGATTAAAATTGTCTTAAAAGGCTAACTCTAGCACGAAAACTCGTGAGGTGGCAATGGCATAGTGCCAGGCATACGAGTGCTAGTATTGCACGCGGTACATGCTTTCAGTCAAGTCTCGGAATAGCTGAATAGGATTGTGATGGGTCCTCTGCGCTAAGCCCCAATGACACAGGTTCGAATCTCAGTATTGTAAATATTTTTTCTTTATGTTCATAAAAACTTGGAAACCGAATTCACAATAATCTAATTATAAAGTCCCTGAGGGTTTAGGATATTTTAATTTAAATCGTTTTTGGTTGTTTGCATTTTTAATTGAACAGGTATAATGACTTCTGCCCCACTGGACTGGCATGATGTGTTGTGAATGCCGACCCCTGTGTTCTCCAAGCGTATGCTGTCACACGAAATTTTGTGCCAGTCTTTCATTATGTATTCAACAGACAAATATGCTTTTGATTTACGGAGAAGCAAGAACAAATACACCAGTGGCTCAGCATCTATTTCGGGAGAGATATCCAAATAGACGACAACCAGCAGCAAACACCTTCCGGAAAGTTGAAAGGCGTCTGCGTGTAACAGCATCACTTGCAAGAATGCCTCTTCATAGACACGCACCAGCAATATCGGGTGTTAATGCAGAAGCAGTTTTGAACGACACCCAGAACAATCCGCACACTAGTACACGGGCAGTTGCTCAGGAGGTGAACATCTGTCTTTTGTAGTGCGAATATTGAACACTAATAATTTCCATCCTTATTGTTTGCACCTACACCAAGCACTCCACAGGAGAGATGTCTTAGCTCGAGTGATCTTTTGTGAATGGTTGCTGGAGCGAGTAGCAAGCGATGTGGGATTCGCACCCAGGATATTGTTTTCTGACGAATCAAGATTCCACAACAATAGAACTGAAAATCGTCACAATATGCGCTATTGGAGTGTTGATAATCTTCATTGGGTAAGGGAGGCAGCATTCCAAGAGCAGTGGGGTGTAAATGTCTGGTGTGGAATCTTGGAAGACCACATTGTTGGACCATTATTCTTCGAGGGGAATCTAACAGGAATCTACCTGGAATTCCTCCTTAGCTCACACCTTATTATTAGGAAATGAGCCACTGCAGGAGCGAATGATGATGTGGTTTCAATACAATGGCGGTCCTCCGTATCGTTCGAGGCTCGTCTGCAATCATTTGAATGCTGCACATCCTGGCCATTGGATAGGAAGACAAGGACCAGTCTCCTGGCCTTCCAGATCACGTGATCTGACACCCCTTGACTTCTTTCTCTGGTGTTATTTAAAAGAACGCATTTATGCAGAGGAGCTGGCCAATCCAGAAACCCTTCTTCAACGTATTACAGTGGCTTGTAGATCTGTTCAACTCGCCATGCTACACTGAGTCAGGGGTTCCATCCAACAGCGTGCCCAGGCGTGCATTACCCAAAAAGGTCATCAGTTCGAGCACTTGCTTCACTAGAGGAGTAGTGATCCAGGAATAGAAAAAGGGTCATTCCAGCACCGTAAAACATATCACTATGAAACATTTTTAATAGCACAATAATTCATTGTCTGCAAAATTGTGTTTAACTTCCATGTTAAACTCTGACA
This sequence comes from Tenodera sinensis, assembly GCA_030765045.1. Taxonomy (NCBI): domain Eukaryota; kingdom Metazoa; phylum Arthropoda; class Insecta; order Mantodea; family Mantidae; genus Tenodera; species Tenodera sinensis. The sequence continues at coordinate 52,223,504 of CM060964.1, forward strand.
ATGTAATTTCCTTGCTTTCTGTGTTCAAATGTGTATAAAGATCCTTATTTCAATTGCACCTACCTATAGGTGTGTTTAAACAACTACCTAATTGTAGTTCACCAATAAAGAAACATCAAATAATGCCATAAAATATAAATAAAACAATAAAAATGAATATAATAACAGTTTTCAGAATAATAATTTGTGAATTGTGAGGATTGCACGGTAAAAAAGTTGGTATGTGGAGGTAATTCGAACCACCTTCACAGCAGACAGGTTACTTCGGAGTCTTGCGCTTGTTCCAACTGAGCTACCTAGTAACGTGTAAGACAAACATTCCGTTTAAGATGTATTCGCTGATTCCAGTGAACATTTACAGAAGTGCAAATGTCAGCTGTCTAAGCACGAATATATTAAAAGGCGATGTGATAACCTCTATATTAGCACTAATTTCATCGAGTGTTTAACATCCATGTTAAATACGCGGGTACAACCTAGCAATGGGATCGATGTTTTCATGTTGGAGTATAAAATGCGGGTTGCATAAAACTCGAGAATAAGGGGCAGCTGACTCACCTGGTATACAGGTGTTAATGAACTACACCGAAATAACTTGAGGGATTGTAGATGTGACTGATATATGTAATTTGAGATGGTCAATGTATGGTCTGTGGCTAAACATAAGACAGTTATAGGGTCTTAAACATATTTGTATCACATACTGAAAAGTTGGTGTTAAAGCCGGGTGAAAAATTAGCTCAGAATGTCTCTAAGTCTGCTGCAGGAGTATAAAAATAATCAATTTTCAGCAGCATATTATCAGCGTTATTGAGATTTAGTGCCACCAAAATGTCTCAAATCTAAAACTAATCACTTGACAGTGCAACACTGAACAATGATTAGCTGCCTCCTTGCATTGTGTATGTAGCTACTCTAGAGGCGATTGTTTAACTGCTCTTGTGGCTTGATTCCTAACACTGAAAGCTGTTCTAAAAGTCATGGGTTTGCTTCCTGGCACACATTTTTTTCATTCTATTTTTATTCCATACGAAGAAGAGGATTAACATTACTGTTATTTCCTTGATTCGGCTCGCACCAAGAATTTTGAATAGAGTACGACAATGATTCCTTTGCCACTGTCAACTTTGCCGTGAAAATTCAGGTCACAATTTTGAACAGTTCCTATAAAATGACGTAAAGACATACATGTTTTATGCTTTTATACTTTCTTCAGCTTTTAAACTACTTCCCATTTTGAAGTATAGTGTATGAGTGTACTAAGGAAGTATAGTGTATGAGTATACTCAGCAGGATTCAACTTTTTGTTAGCAAGAATTGTAATTAATTGTACTGATATACTGAAATAAAAATGCGTAAATTAAAACACAACCTAAAGTCTAGACCAAAAATTGCTAATATTCTCTACTCAAAAGAAAGAAAGGAGACAAAAATAATAGTGACCATATACTCGAATGCTAATGTCATAATCAATGTGTCAGAGAGGTATGCTCTGAATCATCACTTCATTTTTGTGTGTTGCGCTCTCAAATAGTTGATATTAGTCAGTGGTGTACTGGCACTTTAGAAACTTATAGCCCTAAGTTCAAAATTTGAACAAACAGTCCACGTCTCCTATCTCAAATTACTTGTTTAAGACATCTCTATATTCTCTGAAAATATTTCATTGTAGTTCAGTAACATCCTGTATATAACTCAATTCTTGGGCTCTTTTTCAAATGAAAATGTAGAAAGGAAAGCGAGGGGAAAAGTTTAATGGAGTGTATACTTAAGTGCAGCACAAAGTTTAGTAGTTACATGGAAGAAAAGTGACAATAGGTTGCTATTTAAAAATACAAAATTTGAGCAATCATGTGGAAGAAAAGAGACAAGAGGTTGCTATTTAAAAAGGCATAATTTGTTTATCACAGTTAACGAAAATTACATGCTTTTTCTTCAAAATGTTACTGGAATTTACAAACAAAAATGTAATTTCTGATATCAAAATGATAGTCTTTCTCCCCCTCCACTTTTGATAACAATTTGTCATTTGTTAGCAGCAGTTTATTTAGTCTCAAGCACATTGGTTCCAACTAGCAAGTGGATTTCTGTACCCCCATTACAGCTTTGTGACTGTTTTATTTGACTATGGTAAAATAAAGAACAGTAAATGGTTCCTTTATCTATTCATTATACATAAGGCAGCTTTTATCAGCTGTCTTAATATAAACATTATGTGGGTCTGACGTGTTACATCCTTTCAGGCTTGGGCAAGTGAAAATTCTTAGATATAACCATCAAGATGCTAAATATGAAACTGATGTATAGATATTTGCATCATAAATGTGGCTCTTTTGGGTGAAAAAGAATTTCAAAATGCTGCTGGTTTTGTAAGGTAAAGTGAAAGCTCAGATTATCTTTTTAATTAGAATATTTATTTGACATAGTAAGCATGAATTGATGCAATGAGAAATTACCTGTAGCAACTTTATTAATTGTAGATAGGCAATAATATAAAATGTATTGAATATCTGGTTGTATTCTATTTTGCTTTCAGAGCAGTTGTTTACATTCTCAGCTGATGATAGACTTAGGCCAGACTGTCTTCTTGCAATTCCTGCTGATGGCAGTTGATGATTCAAGGCACTAAGAAAACCTTGTTAGGGAAGATATTTATTAAATGTTCTTTATTCTTCAGTGTATAGATTTTTTACATGGTATTACTTCCATTAGTTTCTTGGTTCATCTAAATAATTGGGTTCTTTGTTCTGTCTCACGATTGTTGTTTGTAAAATGCACTGCGATAGCAGACTTGTTTAATTATGAATATAAACAAATGGGCAAATCCGTGTTGCAGCATATTTTGGAAAAAAATCACAATGAGGTACAACCAGAAACACATGAAGCAAACAACAAAATTTATATGGAATCATTTACATGCTGAAGAATAAAGAATACCCAACGAGCTTTGAGTTTCCCCACCAAACGAGACACCAGATGCTGTCAGTGGGAACCTAAGGACGTAATTTCCAGCTGACAGTTAATGTGCTGAGGATTGAAACTCTTGAAACTAATATAAAAAAGCACAAAGTAAAATTACTGATACTTCTGAACTGTGCAATATTAGTGCATTTTGAGAATTGTGTGAGCCAGCATTATTATACTTTGGGGTGGTACTACAGAATGGGAAACAACTTTTAAATATCAGAAGGGATAAAAAATAGTTTGCAAAATGTCAAAGTTTGGACCAAAGAATTTTTACAGCAACATAAAGATACTAGCTTTACCTCACATTATTTTATGAACTAAATAAATACAAGCAAACTTTAACAAACTCTACAACATACAGAAACAACAGTGAAGGGACCAGAACAAAAAATAACTTAAAAACACCCATGCTCAGGTTAACACTATTTGTAAAGTCCACTCTATGCTGGAGTTGAAGTATAAAATAAACTGCCAGACAGAATCACACACATTTAACATCCTAAACTATTTAACAGAAGAGCAAAGAACTTATTGATAAGACCTGTTGTGTAGTAACAGTGTATGAGTGTCAACTTATAAAACTATACACACAAATGTTTTCAACTACTAGAGTATAGTGTGTTCTCTAATTGAAAAATGTTCCTACTGTATAAATTGCTATTATTATTATTATTATTATTATTATTATTATTATTATTATTATTATTATTATTATTATTATTATTATTATTATTATTATTATTATTATTATTATTATTGTTATTGTTATTGTTATTGTTGTTGTTGTCTGATCAAATTTTAGCTTTGTTGCCACAATTCATTTTGTACAGCTAGAAGAAAATGATTGAGCACATTAGGAGAGCAGAATATTTTACATCTCACGTTGTGTTGAAGCGCTGTTTACACAACTCAATATTTCCAACATGCAGCTGAGTTTATTGATAGTCTCTGTACTGTCTGTTGGACACAGCCTATTTGTGTGTCCTACAGATGATGACCTATGGAACAGAGACTATCAATAAACTAAGCTGCATGTTGGAAATATCCATTTTGTACACCGCACTGCAACATATTCTGCTTTCCTAATGTGCTCAATAATTTTTTCCATGGCTGTACCATTGTTGTAAATACTGTAGTGTCTTATATTGTATGTAAATACCTGCTATTGTCGGATATCCAATGTTATAAATAGTTACACTATTTGTAAAAGTAACGTGAAAAGCACCCCACACTTTTTTACAATAAAATTTATTATCTTGTTAATATAAATTAGTTTTTATTTTAAACTTATTACAAAATTTTGAAATATAATGAGCTACTTGACTTTATAGAACAAATTCTTCATACTTAAAAATTATTATCTTCCTTTTAGTTCAGTTTGTTATAAAAGTGTGTATTTGTTAGTTTTTTAAATTTACTATGCTCAGACTTTATCTCCAGCTAAGTTGATAATTGATTGAAGTTGAACCCAAATTTGCTTATGAATAATATCCCAAGTGATTTTAAGTTAATTCTGGAGTTGCATAAGTAGGATAATTGGATATTTTCTTCTGCTTAAGAAATTCATTAATTAAGATGTATCAGGATATGTATTGTGAAGTAATATACACAGCTTTGTCATGAAGGTGAGAATGCATCCTCATTTCCTTGGAATTGCTGGAGTTCAGCTCTAATTAAGTCAAGTCATAATGTTTCTTCGACCTTAAGGTTTCTTATACCTTATGTTATCTGTTGCACTCATTTTGTCAGAAGACACTTGCTTTGATGAGCCACTAAAGGGAGAGAAATGCAGGAATAACTGTTTTATACATTCCTAATATGGTCCCCTTAGCACATCCACCTATTAAAAGCTTTTTTTATGCCTATAACCAGAATCAGTCTAGACTAAAAATTTAAAAACTTTTCCTCTGCTGTTGTAAGCTACATATATAGAAATTAAAGCTTATTTAAATCATTGCTCTTACAGCCATGTGAATGAGCAGTGAATTGATTTACTTTAAAAGCATTTTCTTTTTAAGCCTACTTGAGGGTTGTCATATTTAGGAATTTGATATTTTTATATCTTTAAACAGCATGCAAGAGCATTTTATGAACAGCAGGCAAAATGATGTATTTGAAAAGTGTATGGGGCATAAACAGTACAATCGACTGCAGAAAGAGATATAAAATTGCAGTCGTTCTAAGCCCTTTCTGATTTTTCAGGAGAGTATGTAGGTTTTCCAGTATGCTCAAATGGCAAAATTGAACTCTTGCTTTACTTTACAAGAATGAACAGAACTTACACACAATGATCATGGATTAGAGTGAACATTCTAGCATTCTTGTATGTTTTCATGTATAGCTGGTATTCATTGAAATTCAAAAATTGAGTTCACTGCTATTAGGCAAGTGCCTTTTATATATATTATAATTAGAAATGCAAAGCTTTTTTGTTTTCTTAAAAATTCATGGCACAACACTAGTTATTAATCTGTATTCTTGGAAACTTGGTTGTTGCCAAATGAACCTTTACATCTAATGTGATATAATTGGAAAATACTAATTTTACATATTGGTAGAATAAAACATTTTGCAGCGTCTACCAACAATATATGACACTTTCTTTTTCCACTGAAAGTAATTCATTTAAACATTTAGAGCCTGTTTTATGCTGTGGAATTCTAGTACCTGCAAAAGAACTGCAGCAGATTGCTACTACTTTGATAGAAGAAGGTGTAAATAGCATCTTTTATCTTAAGGATAAATCAGCAGATTTGTTTTGTCAGCAGAATGTTATGGATTTTCAGTACTATGATACCTGTGTTTGCATAACATAAGGTTTAATAACCATTATGGAAAAAGGTTATGCACAGCTTAGAAATGTTTATATTGGTCTGGCAAAGTGCTAATTGGTCCTGCTGTTCATTGAATATGGTAATGATTTTATTTATGGTTACACTAGTCTCTTTTGTGTCTCTATATTCAGCAGCACCATTTGACATGTAGGAGGAATGTGCTACACTATAGGCTATGGTTGCACTGGGAGTATGAAGTGCATTATAATATTATGACTTTATTTTATGTCTTATCAGATAACCTTCTGAAAGGAAATAATATACAGATACATTGAAGGTTCACTGAAAAAAGACTATTACAGCTTATTGAAATAGTATCCATAAGACACGTTGTACTGTCTCATTCATTGACACCATATCTTTAGTGCTGAAGACTGTGTTGCTTCAGTAAGGTTGCAAATTTACTTTTTATACACAGCCTTTACGGCTTCAAATGGTTCAAGCCAATGACTTACCAAGGTTTTCTGTTTCTGTGGGTAAAAGAGAAAAATCTCAAGTCGTCTGATCTGGATTACAGGAAAAATGTTTGTATGTTGAGTCCTGGAGAAATTCAATCATTTCCTGTGCTTTGGCTATATGTATTTTTAGAACACCATTGGGCTGCAAATGTATTTTGCCTCTCAAGCCTAAATGTTACAACACAGCAGAAATAACAGATTTTCTTTCCAGCTTTTATTGGACTCTCCATTTTCACTCAAGGACCCTTCCCTGCAAAGACCTAGATTAAGTTGAAATGATCAGCAGCAAAAAGTGCTATTTGAGAATTTTATTGAAGCAAAACATTTTAAGACAATCCATATAAGGTACCTTTGCACCTTCTTCTTTACCTAATTACCCTCCCCTTATGTAGGATTTACAAGCCAGTGCCTAGGGCCAGACGCCTGTCAGGGAGCAGAGAAACCTATGGACCGGACAGAGTGAAGACCTGGAAGAGGGTGGTCAGCCAAGCACCAGGTATGAGAGTGAGGGAGAGGATGATATGAAATGAAGGGGAAATGGATGTTTCTAAAGGTGATGATGGAGCAGTTGGTGGAATGAGTGATGGGGGGGAGGAAACCGGAGAAAACCCATCCAGATGCAGCTTCGTCCACCACGAATATCACATGTGGGTCCCTGGGATCAAACCCAGCCTGCCTAGGTGGTAGGCGAATGGTCTAACTGCTAGGCCATGGCATCACCTACCGCTGCACCTATGAAGAATAAAGTAATTACATACTTTAAGGTATAGCGGTGGACAAAAGAATGAGTCATGTCTTGAATGACAAATTTTTCTAAGTCCCACACAGCACAGTGCCCTGTTTACACTATACACAGTACAGCTGTAGCAAGTTGGCAAGTTGTATACAGTATTACCAAACATGCTGAATTCCATGTGTCTTCTCTCAGGGCTGTGGCAAAATGTGGTTTACCTCTCTGGTTAAGACCTTAGGTACGCTTCTCACATGTTGCAAACACCTGTCTTTTTTTCTTCTTCTGTTCATGTATAATCAACACATAGTGGCTACTTATTTTTTATATACTGCATTTCATAGACAGCATTGAGTAAAGTTAGAAGAGTTATTATAAAGCGTCTTTAAGAGTTTTATCTACTGAACTGCAATATGCTGCACACAAAACCATGTGATGTGCAGAAGGGTATGTAAACACATCAGGCCTGAACAGGTGCTCTTACAGTGAATCATACCACATGTGACAATTGCAGACTGCACACACAAAGACATAGGGACAAAGAAGTCTCTCCTTGCGCTAATCTATGTAGCAGGTTTTTCTGCTTGTGAAGCTGCACATCAACAGTGCAGAGGTGGGTGAAATTATCCAGGGAAGGAATTGAATCCCATTGTCCTAGTTCTAGAAGAGGATATGTGTCCACTCCCAATATGGATGCAGCTTTAATTGCATTAGCAGAGAGGAACCCTCTCCAAACTACTAGCAATATCCGACAGACGATCATAGATTGTTTCGCCTGGTGTTTGCAGAGGAAAATGCCAGCTAGACAACATGGCAGTTTCTTCCACACATAAGGGAAAGGTGATTATCTACCATCAAAAGAAGTCCCGATATAATGCAAAATATGTGTTCTCACAGTTTCTTCACAATTGGGAATCTTTATCTTGTGACTAGACATCAAGGGACTGTCTAGGTGTATTGTGGAAACTTGAAGATACACTGAACAATGCACAGTACACTGTATTAGTTGAATATTTTCATTCCCTTGTGTGGATGAGATATCCTGATAGAATTGTTGAATTGGTACAGGATAATCATCCTGTCTATACATGTTGAAAGTCTTCAAATTGGTTCTCAGAGAGGCAGGATATCAAGAGCCTAGTCTCCCTGTTCACCAAATCTGAACCTTATTGAAAATGTGTGGGCTGAGGTGAAAGGGGAACCACATATCAGTTTCCCTGCAGATGCATGAAGGACAAAAGATGGCTTATAAGAAGCTTGGAATGTTGTATCTTCTCGTCCACATTACTATAGGGATTTAATTTTATCTATGCCCCAAAGATTGAGGACAGTTATACTCGTACATGCCGAGGGTTCATACACGTTATATTACTTTTGTTTATGGATTATGTGTTTTAGTTTTAGAATATTATAATTTATTTTCACTTGTATTTTTAGTTATTTAAAAAGGTATTTTAGTAGAATTATGTTTTTGTGTGCATAAGTATGCATAACTTCAAATTCTAGTTATACCGGGTGAGTTTTCTCATCCTGCAGATTGACAAGTTATGCAGTCCTGGCATTTTATAAGCTATGCTGTAAACTCTGTCCACTGTATTGCATCGTATCAGTTTCGGCTGAAATGACTGCTTTGCACCACTGTGCCTGGAATGGCCTGCTCTCATAGCCCAATAGGTGAAGGTCCCAGGTTCAAATTCTGTTGCTCGAAGGTACTTTTTATGTTTAGTAAATTTGACTAGAACTGATCGTTTGGCATGGAAGTGTGGTTTCACAGCATCACAGACAGCTCACAGGGTGGGGTACTGGGAGAGGGAGAACCAAGCTACACACCAGTGTTGCTGGATCTCCTGTAACAGCGTTCCTCGTGACAGCAGATCCTTGGGAACCTTATTGTACGGACAACCCTCGTATGTGTATTTTTTCCTGAAAAATCCTATGTTTTCTCCAAACTTTAGTTTTGTCACTTGGTCCATTATGTTTTTCCACTCTTCAATTGTTGGGAGGGTTTACAAAATGCAGCACCGATGTACATACATACAAACCAGATAATGTTTGCAAGCCCATATTATGATCATCCCTCTGTTGATTCTGATGTGCTTTCCTAGCATGCCCAGATACACTTTATTACAAAATACAGAGAGCATGAATGGCTGGAACTTTCTAGTGCACTTGGAGTCAACACATGATTTCCTAGAACATTCTCGAAACATAAAAAGAAATGAATAATAACCGCATTTATATGCAGGCGTGGTTTGAACTTTTGGCCTTCACCATGACTTTCCAGCATGTTAACTATTGCGCTACTAGAGTACGTTAACAAGCACCTCTGTAATTCTAATCAGCAGGCTGGTGAATGCGGTGTCAGCATTTGCATTTCACATATTTTGTAAAATGCAGGGTTGCATACTTATCCATCTGCAGGATGAGAAGACTTACATGGTATTAATGCACTATTATGTTCTACACATCCAGTTACAAAACTAATGACATAAAAAATAACTACTAGTGCAATATTTGAATAGAAAAACTTATGAGCACAAACAATGCCGTCTTAACCTCTCGACCACTGTAACATTTTACTGTGCTCTGTTTTCAGTAGCTTATAAAGTGAACCTTGCTGTTACATAGGTACATAAAAGCCCTCCGATTGTCACATGGAATCTAGGGATGACTCATTCGTTTCATCCACGGCTGTGCATGCAAGATAAATTATTATGTTTTAACCCAAATGCAAACTGAATGAACAGTGACATGTCATAAATGTTCCTTTTAAATAGTAATTTATTTTAAAAGTTCATGGTTTGCCACTCATTACCTTTTGTTGAAAAATCCTCAGTTTTTACTTATTTTCTGGATCATTAGGCCTGCCTGGTTATGCTAAATATGTCCTATAGTCTCCCTCCATCCAAATGTTCTGCCATTTTGGATCCAGCCCACTTATATTTCTTATTGCTCAGCTCTTAAGTTCTAACCTGTACACTCTCTCACATAAGTTTTTCTTTCAAAATGTTTGTAACTCTTGTCATTCAGTTAGATATGTACACAACTCCTCTAAAAGCATATGCTCTTCTTCCTTCACATTTTTATTTCTGTTTCTGCTGAGAGCTCTTTTTCTGAAATTCTGTTGTTATGATCTATCTAATATCTTTTAACGAGCAATTCTTGCATATACATATATTTCGCGTATCCTGGAAACAGCTCTAATGATTTGGATCAAATTTTGTATTGGGATAAGGTTTTGTTTTTTAAGTTTATCTATATAGGTGTCTTTCCAGAAAAAACGTGATTTTGCACAAAAAGTAAAACATTTTTTATTCCCTTTTCTAGAAGTAATTCATGCAATTTTCTGTATGTTTGAAATAGAAATGCTATGTATTACATTCACAATGTTTTTTCTACTCACCTCTGGATAACACATTCACATCTCTTTCTCCACTCAATCTTCTATAAACAATTCTCCCAAAAAAACGTGATTTTACACCAAAAAAATCTTTTATTCCTCTCGTACAAAAAGTCATACAATTTTCTGTATGTTTAATATAGAAATGCCAGGTATTACATTCACACTGTTTTCTGTACTCATTTTTAGGTAACACACACATCTCTTTCTCTACTCACTCTTCTAAAAACAATTCATATGGTGGATGTTTCTATGTATATGACCATTAATCTCAAAAAGCACTTAACCGATGACCACAAAATTCAACATGTATATGCAGTTTTTCATGGAGAAGCCTTTTATGCTATCCATTTTATTATGCAACATATTAGTTTCACATGGTTTTCTCTATTCATTTTTATTTTAGTTAATTAGTTAATATTAGTTTATTATACACATGTATGCTTCTCTGTTCACCCTTCAACATACAATTCATACAGTTTTCTATGATTGAAATCTAAATGCAATGTATAACATCTAAATAAGTATCTTCTCTGTAAAAACACGACTTTATGGGGGAAAAGAGAGAGAGAGAGAGAGATAACACCAAGCAAAGCTTGGTCACCCAGGTACTCAAAGTAATAACCTACTTTGAATTTCTGGCAGAAAAGTAAGTAAAAATCAGTGTCCATAAGACACTGTGCTAGCACTTATGTTCTGTGCTAAACCCTAATTTAAAAAATAATCTTAAAGAAAAAGGTATATTAATTTAAAATACTCATTATCTATTAAAAGTTCTGAGATTATCCTACATGTGTACTTGCATGCGCACACACACACACACACACACACACACACACACTCACACGCACATGCGCATGTGCTTTCTCTCTTAATAATTTTAATTTAGAAGTGAATAAATACCCACAATGCTGACTTTTTTAAACTAATGAAGTGAATCTGCTCAGAACCCTTAAACTATATAGTATTTTGGCTTTAAATTATACCTTTCATAATATTTAGAGACCATTACTTCATTTTGGCAAAAATATCCATGTTATGGCAAGTTTTCCTTCATATTTTGCTGGTCGCCAGTTCTCAGCATTTTGCTATAACACAGTAATATAAAATTTCAGTGGCAGCGCTTGAAGTTATGAATTGGGGCAATGTGTTGCACCTGAGTTGCTTGCCAGTGTGTAAGGGCGTACTCACCACCTTGTGTGCGTAAACCTGCAACATGCCGCACAGCTCTGCTGTGGGGTAAGCTACCATCACAGCGCAGTGGGTAGTGGCAGAGACCTGCGACAGGGAATGAGTGAGGTTGCTATGACCTTTGCCCAGTGATGTGTTGGCTATCATCCTTCGCTGCCCTCCCTCTACAGCCATGCTCTGTACAACCCTGCTGCGTACTCGTGTGTACTCATGCTCAAAATCACAGATTTGGAACAGCCTGAGTTAGGGGTACAATGGAGTTGGTTAATATGTGCAGTCATCTCACTTAGTAACCTATATAAAGTTCATTAACATGTAATTCAGCATAGTTACCTCTTCTTTTGGACCCACGTACATTGCAATAAAAATTGATAGGAAATAACCAGTCATTGCTTCAAGGAGTATGTTAAAAAAGGCTTAGTAATTCATGTTTGTATCAAAGTTATACATAGTTTTTCTTTAAGTGAGGGTTTTGTACTTACGCTTTGTTTGCTTCATGCAGTGGTGATAATAAAGAAACAGTACCTATGAAATTTATTCCCTATAAATGAAGTCCTTTCTTCTATTCTGAAGTTGAAAACATCCATTTTACTGATTTGCTATAAGCTGTTGTACCAAAGAAACTTATGGATGGACTGAGAAGTTTTCTATCTAGACACAGTTCCCTTGCCCTTTGTATGCCACATTAAAAGGATTGTATTAGTGCAATCATCTTCATAAATAGGTGATATTCCAGCAAGAAATATAACATTGCCAGAATTTGGCTGCCGTAAATAATTATATTCTACAGTGCTATAAAATATCCACACTGTGAGCAAATATCTGCCATGTAGTTTAAGGAGTGTAAAGAATCTATTTGCTCTACTATTATAGTCATTAAGGAATGAGGCCAAAGGATGGAGCCAGAGGGAGAGGAAGACATTCATGTCCTGTCCACCTCCAAAGGCCTGCAACTACACAGGCTGTTTCAAGCTGGAACTTTCCTATCCCTATCCCTTAACTTCCTTTTGCCCTCTCGCCCTCACAAGGATCTGCTTGCTTTAGCAGTGCCAAGACATCAGAGATAGTAAAATATTGCTGTTAGTGAGTTAACAGTTGTCTGGAAAGAGGGAGCTTCCCATAACTGATGTAGCCCAAGTTGTCTAAGAAAATAATAAAATATGTCAAAGATGCAATAATCCTGCAAGACAAAAAAAATTCTGTTGCATTGGAAGCTCTCCAACACTATGGATGAATCACCCCTGTGTAATTTTATAAAATTACATGAAACCTACCAGCAATTGCTCAATTGATTACTGTACGTACATAAAAAATGTTGGTGCCCTTGATGTAGAGTAGCCTTTCTGGTTCAACTTAGGAAGCAAGAGCTGCTACTGCTGTTGCTATGCATAAAATGCTTGTTGGATTTTCTTCCCCATCTCTTAGAAAACACTCTTTTATATCAGACATGCAAACAGATAACACTGATTGCATTTTACTGTTTGTGGCATTTTTGTGTTATAAAGATAACATTCAACTTAGATAATGCAGGGCTGTTAATTTCTGCCATTCACTAAGCTGCTGAAGTACGGGGAGAGCAAAAATGTTCCGAATGAGCTGCACAGTGTTTTGCCTTCCCAGCACTCATTACCATCTGTCGCTGTCATAGGAAGACGTGAATGACACCGTACAACATTATTAAAACTACTTTTAAAGACTTTACTTACCAACTAGGTGAAAGAAGATGCTGACACTGGCCACTGTTGTTGCTTATACAGTTTTGGCAACTGGAAACTACCCATCATTCACCGTAGTTCACGTTGAAAAATGCTGGCAATTTCCCGGTGGATATTTTGTTTTAATTCTTCCAGAGTGTGTGGATTTGTCTTGTACACTTTATGTTTTAAGTTACCCCAGAGATAGAAATCGCTTATTGGAGCTCTGAAAAACCTCTCTCCACTAATGGCACACCGTACATAAATTTTTTCATCATGAAGGGGTACTTCATGAACAATATTAGGTTCTGAGTTATAGGGCCAATTTTGTTCAAGTCAACAATTAATGCCCGTTCATTTAGGAAGCATGATTTTCCCTTTTTCAACAAGACTCTGCAACAGCTCATATGGACAATCTTTTGATGAGAACAGTTGAAAGTGTGTTTCAGGACAGAATTATTAATAGAGACCTGTGGCTCCTTCGGTCCCCTGACCTAACCCCCTGCAATTTATATCTCTGGGGTAACTTGAAACAAAGTGTACAAGACAAACCCACACACCCTGGAAGAATTAAGACAAAATATCTGCCAGGAAATTGTCAGCATCTCTCAATATGAACTACTGCGAGTGATGGATAGTTTCCTAAAGAGGTGCCAAAAATGAATGGATGGCAGTGACCAGTTTCAGCACCTCCTTTCATAAAGATAGTAAGTAAAGCCTTTAAAAGTAGTTTTAAAAATGTTGTATGGTTTCATCCGCACCTTTCTAAGATAGGGGCAGACAGCAAAGAGTGCTGAGGAAGTGGACAGGCAAAACACCACACAGCCCATTCAGAGATTTTTTGCTATCTCGGTACTTATATATTACTTATTTTAAATTGTCAGAGTTTTTAATTAAATTCAAAAACTAAGATATAAAAGTGACATAATATTAACTTGAATGTTCAGTAGGTAAAGTATGTTTGCTAAACACAGCAAACAAATAAAAGGCTTGTGTTACTTTTTAAAGAAATTACATATTAACAACTTCCTTCTTTGAAAGATACTCTCAATATGTTATTTTTAAGTTATATTTTCAGCCAAGAATGTTAGTTGATTTCCTAAATTTAACAAAAATGAAAACTGATTTATGCTAGCTTTGAAGATATTTGGAAAAGGAAAGATTACCGATCACAGGAAAAATACTCTTTAAAAGTCTCAGTCATGCAAAACAGACTATGACACCTGTCTTGTGGAAGTATTTAAAGTTAATGCTTTAGTTACTGTGTATATTTTAGTTATTATGAAGCAATTTGTCTAGCAATAAATTACAGGGAGTATTAGACACCAATGCAAAGACCACATTGGTTTTTCTGAGTTGCTGAGAAGATTGCTGTGAAGGAAAGCATATCATTCACATTATTGGAGTGCAGGCTTGAAACGTCACTTTAAATATAAATTCTCCTTAACTGAAAGCACTTCACGGTGTGTAAATCTGTGGTTGGTACGGTATGTTTACTACAAAGCTTGGCCAGCAGGTGCATGGCTCATGTGACTTTCACTATATTTCTGTGCACGCATGTGCTGATCGTCACACATGCACCAGTCTTACTTCTGTTAGGTAGATCTTAAGTGCTGTTCTAGCTCTGTTCACAAGTGAATAACATTAGGATTGTTTAGAAATGTTTAGTTTTGCTTGAAATGTGTTCAAAAGGAATCAACTGCAGTATGCAGTAAAACAAAGTGTGTTATGTATGATACATAAGTGCTTACATCATCTTGTAGGGTGTTGGTCTGGTTAGCTCAGTTGGTTAGAAGCTGGCCTACCGATCCCAAGGTTGCGGGTTCAAATCTGGCCTAGACCGATGGTTTTTAAGTGTGCTTAAAAAAGACAGCTCCATGTCAGTAGATTTACTGGCACGTAAAAGTACTCCTGCAGGATAAAATTCTGGCACACCAGCAACTCTGATGTGATCCTGGCAATTGACAGTGTCGTTAAGCAACAAAATAATTTAATTTTAAATAATCTTGTAGGGAAATTGTAAGGCAGTTTGAAACTAAATTTCTTAGCATGCATGTTTCAAATAGAGACTGTGATGAGGCATGTTTTGTGTTTATTCTGATAATTGTTAATGTGATTTGAGATTTGATTTGATGTCCTTGCATGTGTGACTGAGAGACGTGCTGTGCAACTGCCACAGCCAAGCCATGCAGTGCATGTGCAGGAAACAGGCCAGGTACCTGTTGGCCAAGTTTTGTAGTAAACGTACTGTAGAATTGAGGAATGAACAACCAGTCAGTTCATGTAGACTCCTACCTTACCCTTACCCTCACCTTTACCTTCACCTTACCCTCACCTTTACCTTCACCTTTATCTTTACCTTAACCTTAACCTTAACCTTTACCTTTACCTTTATCTTTACCTTAACCTTAACCTTAGCCTTAGCCTTAGCCTTAGCCTTAGCCTTAGCCTTAGCCTTAGCCTTAGCCTTAGCCTTAGCCTTAGCCTTAGCCTTAGCCTTAGCCTTAGCCTTAGCCTTAGCCTTAGCCTTAGCCTTAGCCTTAGCCTTAGCCTTAGCCTTAGCCTTAGCCTTAGCCTTAGCCTTAGCCTTAGCCTTAGCCTTAGCCTTAGCCTTAGCCTTAGCCTTAGCCTTAGCCTTAGCCTTAGCCTTAGCCTTAGCCTTAGCCTTAGCCTTAGCCTTAGCCTTAGCCTTAGCCTTAGCCTTAGCCTTAGCCTTAGCCTTAGCCTTAGCCTTAGCCTTAGCCTTAGCCTTAGCCTCAGCCTCAGCCTCAGCCTCAGCCTCAGCCTCAGCCTCAGCCTCAGCCTCAGCCTCAGCCTCAGCCTCAGCCTCAGCCTCAGCCTCAGCCTCAGCCTCAGCCTCAGCCTCAGCCTCAGCCTCAGCCTCAGCCTCAGCCTCAGCCTCAGGCTTTTATAGTTAACCACTGTTGGGTCCATCGATAAATAAATTGCTCTTCCGCACATGCTGTATGTGGCCTGAAGTTGGATATAATCCACACTAATTATTTATTTTAACTTAATCCCTTAAAATGTACATTGAATTCAAGGGGCATTCAATAAGTTATCTACCCTAGTATGTTATACTGCTACAACAGGCGTGATCTTGCATGTGCAGTTTGGGATATGTTTTGACATGTCACAGACCCAGTTACAAATCAGTCTGTGGTAAGTGCAGTGGTGTGTGGGTCTACAATGAACGAGGGGGATTTGGAACTTTGCTCCGCGATAAAGTCCCTCACAAAGGAAGGGAAGAAGCTGAGGATGAATGCTGTATATGGTGATGCTTCACCATCTTATTACCAAGTAAAGGTTTGGTCCAAGCAATTTAAGTGGGCCAGGGAATCAATTGAAGATGATCCATGTTCATGTTGGCCAGTGGAAGCATCTTCAAAGGAAATGTGCCAAAAAATGGAGGGCATGATTTTTGAAGATGGTTGTATTAAGGTCAGTGTTATAGGTCATCAACGGGGCATTTCAGCTGGCACAATTTTCAGCATCATCCATACAGTCTGGATGATGTCAAAAGTCAGTTCCCAATGGGTGTTGCAAATGTTGACACCTGAGCAGAAAACATGCCACTGGCAATATAGTGAAGAGAATTTAGACATGCTTAGAACAAACCCAGTAAACTTGTTCTCAGGAACTGTTATGGGGGGATGAAACATGGGTCCACCATCATGATCCAGAGAAAAACAAGAGTATGGAAACACAAGGAGTCTCCTACCCTCAAGAGATTTTGCATGCAATAGTCAGCCGGAAAAATCATGGCAACAGTTTTTTGGAGCTCAGAAGGTGTTCTACCTTTGGAATCCTTGCCACACAAGGCAGCCATTACTGGAAACAAATCCTTCCACAATGGTGGCTTTATGCAAGAATATCAAACAGATGCCATGGAAAGTTATCAACTGGTGTTCTGCTGCTTCATGACAATATACCCACACAAAAGTCATGCATATTGCAGGCTGCTATGCAGGAGTGTGGCTTCGTAGAGCTTGATCATTCACCCCACAGTCCAGAACTGGCTCCCAGTGATTACTTTCTGTTCAGAAACTTAAAGAAATTTCTGCATGGGCGATGATTTCCCCATGACAGTGCAGTTAAGGCAGCTGTAACAGGGTATTTTGACACCCAAGACGTTACATTTTTTTCTGAATGTATTCAATCACTGGAGCCGAAGTGGAGTAAGTGTGTTACAGTTAAGGAGGACTACTTGAAAAATAAGTGAATTTCATCATCAGATTTAATTTTCATGCTCAGGTAGATAAGTTATTGGATGACCCTCGTACTTTATACAGTATAATAAAATATAAAAGGATTGCAATATTAAATAAGATTACTTTTGAAAAAGTCTTTCATAGTTTTTTTAAGTTAACCTCTTGCCTCTTTTGGATGCTGATCATTATTCATGACCATGCATAATTTCAGAATTACTGCCACAGTCTACCAACTGTTATTGCAAGGTATCTTTTTACACACAACAATTCAAAAGAGTGCAAACAGTTATTCACATAAAATACATAATTTGATAATGGTTTTACCTTCTTTCTTGAAGCCTTTGAACTTTTCATCTCCATTTTCATTTTTGTTTCTTGACAAACAGTACATTTTAGGATTTAATAGTTTATTAACATATTTAAATATATGATTATTCTAGCATGTCATCCACCAGTTGCTTATAAACCTCGAGACCCTGGCAGTGTTTTGAATCTAATTAAGTTTATATTGCTCTTTTTGCCATGTATTTTAGCCATGTACAATGGCCACTACGGAAGTTTTGAGATGTGAGAAAATGAAAGCTGATCCACTTGAATTAAATGCAGGATTGGATAGCACCATCCTTTGTAGTAAACTGGTATCAGGTGTTGACTCTGCCACTCCAGGAATTCCAGCAGCGCAAGGATGAACAACCCGTGGTGCGCATGTAGTCAGTCCGTGCAATGGAACTTGGAAGAGAGCATTTTCGCTCAATGATTTTCTACAAACTTAAAAGTGGGTTAAACTACTACCTGAGTCTTGAATGTTTGTCACAGGCTTTTGGGGACATTGCCCCTTCCCATGTCACAGTTTTTTGGTGGTTTCAGGAATTTAAAAGAGGCCAAACATCCTTGAAAGATGAGGAGAGAAGCGCTCATCCAGCATCAGCAGTGACTGAAGAAAACATTGCAACGTTGAGAAAAGTGATTCACGAAAATAGTTGCATAGTGTTTAAAGAAATTGAGGCAGCATTGCAGATTGGATCGCCAGCAGTTTTGAAAATCCTGCATGAATTCCTTCGTGAGTGGATAGTCACATCCCAATGTGTGCCTGACAATTTGATGGAAGAACAAAAACATGCCCACGTTGAATGGTGTGAGAAAATGTTGACAAGTTCTGAAGGAGGGGGCTCCAGATGGGTTTCTGACATCGTCACAGATAATTAGACCCGGATTTATTTGTTTGATTTGGAGACCTAGCGGCAATCAGCAGTGTGGATCTTTTCTGATGACAATTCATCGACAAAAGTGAAGTGTTGCCAAAGTGTCCAGAAAAAAAGGGTGGTCTTGTGGCAACCATTTCTCTGCAGGAGCAAACCACGGTTACTACTACTTGGTACACCACAATTTGCTTGCCAAGTTTTTGCTAAGCTTCAAGAATGGAGACCATGCACGGGACTGCGAGGGATCCCTCACCACAACAACGCATCTACACACACACGGCCAACATTACTGTTTAGCTTCTGGAGTCTACAGAGGTCATACTTATAATTCATCCACCATATGGTCCCAACCTGGTCCCAAAGGTTACTTAAACCCGGAATATAGAGTAGTTACTATTGTAAGTTGCCCTTGGAGTATTTATCCCTGATGTGAGATTCCCTTGTGGTCTAACCAGGAAAGTATGAATTGGTTGGGGAATTTGCCAACTGGCAAGTTGGTCATGGTAGCTTAGTAGTTTGAGCAGCTGCTCAATAAGTGGAAGATCCATGGTTCAAATCCCGGCTATGGCATAGAATTTTTCAGTCCTGATTCCACCTCTTAAATGTATAATGCAGAATGTTAAATGTATGGTTTGAACCATGGAAAAGGGGCGTAAAACTAAATATTGAGTGCAAGGAGAACATGTACTGTCATATAATGTGATCTTTTTGGCTGGATGGGGATATATACAGTCTCACATCCACAGCAAATGAATTCTGAGTCCTAGAATATTCATAAGTAGTTCTTTCTTTAATGCATTTGTTCACCATATCAGTAGAAATAAATGTACTACATTATAACAGTTACACTAGGCATGTATGCTGCATTTCTTCTCTCCTATGAAAGTCACTGCACAAAGCTTTATACGAAGTATCATGTGTTGACTTTCATCCAAACCAGTTTACCACCCCATGTAACATAATATCTTTTTCTGTGATCAGATGACTGGTGTGTTGCAAATGTAGGAGGAAGTGCATAAAATATGGAGTAAAAATTAAATAATGTCGAGAAAGGAATCTGAAATTAACAAACAAATACCCAAATTTTGCACTTTGTGATCTCTGAATTTCCAGGAGAATTTCTGATTAAAAGTAAAATAAAAAAAGTGCATCCTGAGAATACCAAAATAGGTGGCCGAAGTCATAAAATGTGGATGGTGAGCAGGAGGTCCACAGTTCAAATCCTGCAAGGGCCGTCCTCCCAGACAAAAAGTTTTTTTCCCAGTTTTTCTCAGTCTTCATAACTGACAAATGCTGGGGAGGTACCCTAAACTTAGGCCTGGAACTTTCCATTCCCAAATATTAATTCATTGCATATATCATCAGTGTCTACTGCCTGTGATGCCATGAATAGTAAGAACAGTCATAAAACACTACTAAAAGAAAACAATCCTTAGGCTTCAATCGCATATAGATATACCTTGACCTTAGAGATAGTGTTTACCCAACAAAGTTACTACATATCTGGCATAGTACTTGTTCATGGTGGCTCTTCACTAAAATAATTCTTATTTGTATTGAAGACTTTGTCTCTAAAGGCTAAATTTAAATGTGTGCTAATGAATGTATATCTTCTAAAGCATCAGCCCAAGTATGCCTTTCTTTTTAATAAGGAGAGCTGAAGCTGATATTTACTAGTTGTTTATAATCTGTGGAGCATATACCAAAGAATGTCTGGTGGACCACATTTGTAAAGTGAAGGAGTCTAGATGTCCACATTCAAGCCATTGATGGAAATAAATGAGTAAACATTTGTTAATAAGTATTGGTTCATCTTTAAGCATTTCTCAAAACCAATTTTTTTTTTAAATTAGCATCCTCCAAGGTAGTGTCATTGGATGGTTAATGAATGAAATAGGTGAAATGATGCTCAAATGAGCCCGAGGTCCAAGCTTTAAGTTACCCAACATTTGTCTTCTCTGGATAAAGGAAAACCTTGGTAAAAACCTTATCCGGATAACTCACCCTAACCAAGATTCAAACTCACAACCTCTTGGACGTGAGGCAGACACGCTACCACCACACCACAAAGGCGGGCATCAAAAGCAAGCTATTTGCAATACAAAGTGTGGGAACATAGCAGCACTGAGGCATTGTTTGCCATGACAGGCTATGTCAGTTGTGAATGAAGTAAACAACACCACTCTCATTCAGAAAAGAGGTAAAGATAACACACAAGAAGGGTTTACATTTTAAAAATTTCTACCCTGATATTAAATCACAAATAGTCAAAAGATTCAGTGTAAAACATGTAAGATAAAACGAATGTTCAAGTTTGATTTTAATGAACATATAATTAGGAAATTGAAATGTAAAATTAGTACGGTCAAAACCGGTTATAGCAACATTGCTTTTAATGACATATTGACTATAACAACAAAATCTAATGGTTCCACCTAAACCCTATGTGAATACTATATTTAAAAAATCACTAGTACGACATCGCATATAGCGAACTTATTGTATAAAGCGACATATTTTTTCTTTCCTTTTTGGAGAAGTATATCAGCTATAGCATCCAATGTTCATTTTTGTTTGTTATCTATAGCAATGCACAGAGGTATTTTTACACATGACGACTGACCTTGCTAGTATCTGTGCAAGTGACACCATGCAAATTGATGGTAGGGGGTAACCTCTCTGTTTCTTTCCTGGAAATAAACAAGACACTTGATGCGAGCGGCACTGTGCTTAAACATGCAAGTTCTGCAATTTTCACTACATGGAAATTTGAGAGATACTAATCTAACACCCCTATGGTCTTATAAATACAAAAGTGAACCCGACCACAAACCACAGCACAACTTCCAACCTGACCACAAACCACTGCACAACTTCCAGCAATTCACAATCTAAAAAATACCCCTGTAACTCTTATTCTCAAAAGCGAACACCCTGTTTGTCTGACTATTGGCTATAACAACTGCAAACCATCAGTCCCTTCTATGTCATTGTACCTGGTTTTGACTTTATTACCTGCTGAAAAATCATTATGGAAAACAACACATCTTGGGCTGCCCCTGAGCTGGCCCTAGCCCTTTTGCTATTAGGGCAGACTTCAGTACATTTACAAGTTTGGTATCTGTTTGCTCCTTTCTACTATTAATTTTAACTTCCAATCCTCTCTTTCTAAGTGTTACTGTTTCCCCTACTAATGGTTAATGGTTTTCTTTTGCTTGTCTATATTGCATCATTTTTATGCTATTTTCCAAATTTTTGTTGTCTATTATTTACCCCTTGTTTCTACTTCTTATTACTCGCACTTCACTCGGCCTGGTTCTTCTTAACATCTATTTTTTAATATTTCTTACTTATACATCTCCCCTTTGTTTTCTTCCCCTTTCCCTATTACAGTTATTTAACTTCACTTGCCACTTTTTCCAACTGATATTCCGATTACATTTTATTTCATCTCTTTTGCTCATATCTTTTCCTCTACCTCTCACTACTTCACTCTATTCTCCCCTTCATTTTAGCTATTTGCCAAGCCATATTTTTGCCTTGTCACCCTTGACAATATTGTCCTACATTTTGATCTACCCAGCTTATTTCTTTTTTATTCCCTTCTGTTCCCACACTTGTTTCCTTTGCTCTTTTCTAATCTCCGTGCTTCCACACTTGTTTCCTTTGCTCTTTTCTAATCCCCTGTGTTCCCACACTTGTTTCACTCTGTTCTTTTCTAATCCCCTGTGTTCCCACACTTGTTTCTCTCTGTTCTTTTCTAATCCCCTGTGTTCCCACACTTGTTTCACTCTGCTCTTTTCTAATCCCCTGTGTTCCCACACTTGTTTCACTCTGCTCTTTTCTAATCCCCTGTGTTCCCACACTTGTTTCACTCTGTTCTTTTCTAATCCACTGTTTCCACACTTGTTTCTCTCTGCTCTTTTCTAATCCCCTGTGTTCCCACACTTGTTTCTCTCTGCTCTTTTCTAATCCCCTGTGTTCCCACACTTGTTTCACTCTGCTCTTTTCTAATCCCCTGTGTTCCCACACTTGTTTCACTCTGCTCTTTTCTAATCCACTGTTTCCACACTTGTTTCACTCTGCTCTTTTCTAATCCCCTGTGTTCCCACACTTGTTTCACTCTGTTCTTTTCTAATCCCCTGTGTTCCCACACTTGTTTCACTCTGCTCTTTTCTAATCCACTGTTTCCACACTTGTTTAACTCTGTTCTTTTCTAATCCCCTGTGTTCCCACACTTGTTTCTCTCTGTTCTTTTCTAATCCCCTGTGTTCCCACACTTGTTTCACTCTGCTCTTTTCTAATCCCCTGTGTTCCCACACTTGTTTCACTCTGCTCTTTTCTAATCCCCTGTGTTCCCACACTTGTTTCACTCTGCTCTTTTCTAATCCCCTGTGTTCCCACACTTGTTTCACTCTGCTCTTTTCTAATCCACTGTGTTCCCACACTTGTTTCACTCTGCTCTTTTCTAATCCACTGTTTCCACACTTGTTTCTCTCTGCTCTTTTCTAATCCCCTGTGTTCCCACACTTGTTTCACTCTGCTCTTTTCTAATCCCCTGTGTTCCCACACTTGTTTCACTCTGCTCTTTTCTAATCCACTGTGTTCCCACACTTGTTTCACTCTGCTCTTTTCTAATCCACTGTTTCCACACTTGTTTCTCTCTGTTCTTTTCTAATCCCCTGTGTTCCCACACTTGTTTCACTCTGCTCTTTTCTAATCCCCTGTGTTCCCACACTTGTTTCACTCTGCTCTTTTCTAATCCACTGTTTCCACACTTGTTTCTCTCTGCTCTTTTCTAATCCCCTGTGTTCCCACACTTGTTTCACTCTGCTCTTTTCTAATCCACTGTTTCCACACTTGTTTCTCTCTGCTCTTTTCTAATCCCCTGTGTTCCCACACTTGTTTCACTCTGCTCTTTTCTAATCCCCTGTGTTCCCACACTTGTTTCACTCTGCTCTTTTCTAATCCCCTGTGTTCCCACACTTGTTTTACTCTGCTCTTTTCTAATCCCCTGTGTTCCCACACTTGTTTCACTCTGCTCTTTTCTAATCCCCTGTGTTCCCACACTTGTTTCACTCTGCTCTTTTCTAATCCCCTGTGTTCCCACACTTGTTTCACTCTGCTCTTTTCTAATCCCCTGTGTTCCCACACTTGTTTCACTCTGCTCTTTTCTAATCCACTGTTTCCACACTTGTTTCACTCTGTTCTTTTCTAATCCCCTGTGTTCCCACACTTGTTTCACTCTGTTCTTTTCTAATCCCCTGTGTTCCCACACTTGTTTCACTCTGCTCTTTTCTAATCCCCTGTGTTCCCACACTTGTTTCACTCTGTTCTTTTCTAATCCCCTGTGTTCCCACACTTGTTTCACTCTGCTCTTTTCTAATCCCCTGTGTTCCCACACTTGTTTCACTCTGTTCTTTTCTAATCCCCTGTGTTCCCACACTTGTTTCACTCTGCTCTTTTCTAATCCCCTGTGTTCCCACACTTGTTTCACTCTGCTCTTTTCTAATCCCCTGTGTTCCCACACTTGTTTCACTCTGCTCTTTTCTAATCCCCTGTGTTCCCACACTTGTTTCACTCTGCTCTTTTCTAATCCCCTGTGTTCCCACACTTGTTTCACTCTGCTCTTTTCTAATCCACTGTTTCCACACTTGTTTCACTCTGCTCTTTTCTAATCCCCTGTGTTCCCACACTTGTTTCACTCTGCTCTTTTCTAATCCCCTGTGTTCCCACACTTGTTTCACTCTGCTCTTTTCTAATCCCCTGTGTTCCCACACTTGTTTCACTCTGCTCTTTTCTAATCCCCTGTGTTCCCACACTTGTTTCACTCTGCTCTTTTCTAATCCACTGTTTCCACACTTGTTTCACTCTGCTCTTTTCTAATCCCCTGTGTTCCCACACTTGTTTCACTCTGCTCTTTTCTAATCCCCTGTGTTCCCACACTTGTTTCACTCTGCTCTTTTCTAATCCCCTGTGTTCCCACACTTGTTTCACTCTGCTCTTTTCTAATCCCCTGTGTTCCCACACTTGTTTCACTCTGCTCTTTTCTAATCCACTGTTTCCACACTTGTTTCACTCTGCTCTTTTCTAATCCCCTGTGTTCCCACACTTGTTTCACTCTGCTCTTTTCTAATCCCCTGTGTTCCCACACTTGTTTCACTCTGCTCTTTTCTAATCCCCTGTGTTCCCACACTTGTTTCACTCTGCTCTTTTCTAATCCCCTGTGTTCCCACACTTGTTTCACTCTGCTCTTTTCTAATCCCCTGTGTTCCCACACTTGTTTCACTCTGCTCTTTTCTAATCCACTGTTTCCACACTTGTTTCACTCTGCTCTTTTCTAATCCCCTGTGTTCCCACACTTGTTTCACTCTGCTCTTTTCTAATCCCCTGTGTTCCCACACTTGTTTCACTCTGCTCTTTTCTAATCCCCTGTGTTCCCACACTTGTTTCACTCTGCTCTTTTCTAATCCCCTGTGTTCCCACACTTGTTTCACTCTGCTCTTTTCTAATCCCCTGTGTTCCCACACTTGTTTCACTCTGCTCTTTTCTAATCCACTGTTTCCACACTTGTTTCACTCTGCTCTTTTCTAATCCCCTGTGTTCCCACACTTGTTTCACTCTGCTCTTTTCTAATCCCCTGTGTTCCCACACTTGTTTCACTCTGCTCTTTTCTAATCCCCTGTGTTCCCACACTTGTTTCACTCTGCTCTTTTCTAATCCCCTGTGTTCCCACACTTGTTTCACTCTGCTCTTTTCTAATCCACTGTTTCCACACTTGTTTCACTCTGTTCTTTTCTAATCCCCTGTGTTCCCACACTTGTTTCACTCTGCTCTTTTCTAATCCCCTGTGTTCCCACACTTGTTTCACTCTGTTCTTTTCTAATCCCCTGTGTTCCCACACTTGTTTCACTCTGCTCTTTTCTAATCCCCTGTGTTCCCACACTTGTTTCACTCTGCTCTTTTCTAATCCCCTGTGTTCCCACACTTGTTTCACTCTGCTCTTTTCTAATCCCCTGTGTTCCCACACTTGTTTCACTCTGCTCTTTTCTAATCCCCTGTGTTCCCACACTTGTTTCACTCTGCTCTTTTCTAATCCACTGTTTCCACACTTGTTTCACTCTGCTCTTTTCTAATCCCCTGTGTTCCCACACTTGTTTCACTCTGCTCTTTTCTAATCCCCTGTGTTCCCACACTTGTTTCACTCTGCTCTTTTCTAATCCCCTGTGTTCCCACACTTGTTTCACTCTGCTCTTTTCTAATCCCCTGTGTTCCCACACTTGTTTCACTCTGCTCTTTTCTAATCCCCTGTGTTCCCACACTTGTTTCACTCTGTTCTTTTCTAATCCACTGTGTTCCCACACTTGTTTCACTCTGCTCTTTTCTAATCCACTGTTTCCACACTTGTTTCACTCTGCTCTTTTCTAATCCCCTGTGTTCCCACACTTGTTTCACTCTGTTCTTTTCTAATCCCCTGTGTTCCCACACTTGTTTCACTCTGCTCTTTTCTAATCCCCTGTGTTCCCACACTTGTTTCACTCTGCTCTTTTCTAATCCCCTGTGTTCCCACACTTGTTTCACTCTGCTCTTTTCTAATCCACTGTTTCCACACTTGTTTAACTCTGTTCTTTTCTAATCCACTGTGTTCCCACACTTGTTTCACTCTGCTCTTTTCTAATCCACTGTTTCCACACTTGTTTCACTCTGCTCTTTTCTAATCCCCTGTGTTCCCACACTTGTTTCACTCTGTTCTTTTCTAATCCCCTGTGTTCCCACACTTGTTTCACTCTGTTCTTTTCTAATCCCCTGTGTTCCCACACTTGTTTCACTCTGCTCTTTTCTAATCCACTGTTTCCACACTTGTTTCACTCTGTTCTTTTCTAATCCCCTGTGTTCCCACACTTGTTTCACTCTGTTCTTTTCTAATCCCCTGTGTTCCCACACTTGTTTCACTCTGCTCTTTTCTAATCCCCTGTGTTCCCACACTTGTTTCACTCTGTTCTTTTCTAATCCCCTGTGTTCCCACACTTGTTTCACTCTGCTCTTTTCTAATCCCCTGTGTTCCCACACTTGTTTCACTCTGTTCTTTTCTAATCCCCTGTGTTCCCACACTTGTTTCACTCTGCTCTTTTCTAATCCCCTGTGTTCCCACACTTGTTTCACTCTGCTCTTTTCTAATCCCCTGTGTTCCCACACTTGTTTCACTCTGCTCTTTTCTAATCCCCTGTGTTCCCACACTTGTTTCACTCTGCTCTTTTCTAATCCCCTGTGTTCCCACACTTGTTTCACTCTGTTCTTTTCTAATCCCCTGTGTTCCCACACTTGTTTCACTCTGTTCTTTTCTAATCCACTGTTTCCACACTTGTTTCTCTCTGTTCTTTTCTAATCCCCTGTGTTCCCACACTTGTTTCCTTTGCTCTTTTCTAATCCCCTGTGTTCCCACACTTGTTTCACTCTGCTCTTTTCTAATCCACTGTTTCCACACTTGTTTCACTCTGTTCTTTTCTAATCCCCTGTGTTCCCACACTTGTTTCTCTCTGCTCTTTTCTAATCCCCTGTGTTCCCACACTTGTTTCACTCTGCTCTTTTCTAATCCCCTGTGTTCCCACACTTGTTTCACTCTGCTCTTTTCTAATCCCCTGTGTTCCCACACTTGTTTCACTCTGCTCTTTTCTAATCCCCTGTGTTCCCACACTTGTTTCACTCTGCTCTTTTCTAATCCCCTGTGTTCCCACACTTGTTTCACTCTGCTCTTTTCTAATCCACTGTTTCCACACTTGTTTCACTCTGCTCTTTTCTAATCCCCTGTGTTCCCACACTTGTTTCACTCTGTTCTTTTCTAATCCCCTGTGTTCCCACACTTGTTTCACTCTGTTCTTTTCTAATCCCCTGTGTTCCCACACTTGTTTCACTCTGCTCTTTTCTAATCCACTGTTTCCACACTTGTTTCACTCTGTTCTTTTCTAATCCCCTGTGTTCCCACACTTGTTTCACTCTGTTCTTTTCTAATCCCCTGTGTTCCCACACTTGTTTCACTCTGCTCTTTTCTAATCCCCTGTGTTCCCACACTTGTTTCACTCTGCTCTTTTCTAATCCCCTGTGTTCCCACACTTGTTTCACTCTGCTCTTTTCTAATCCCCTGTGTTCCCACACTTGTTTCACTCTGTTCTTTTCTAATCCACTGTTTCCACACTTGTTTCTCTCTGTTCTTTTCTAATCCACTGTTTCCACACTTGTTTCACTCTGTTCTTTTCTAATCCACTGTTTCCACACTTGTTTCTCTCTGTTCTTTTCTAATCCACTGTTTCCACACTTGTTTCACTCTGTTCTTTTCTAATCCCCTGTGTTCCCACACTTGTTTCACTGTGTTCTTTTCTAATCCCCTGTGTTCCCACACTTGTTTTGCTCTGTTGTTTTCCCCTCTTTTCTTGGATACTACTTGTATTTCTTCCAGGCTATTTCCACCAAACTTTTCCCACTTAGAGGTCACCCTTATTTTCTTATTTGCTCCACTGATGGACATTTCTGAGTTTTCCCCATCTCCTGTCCTGTTAGTGCCGTTCTGAGTTGCCCTCCCTTTCGCTCCACTAACATACACAGCCAGTTCTCCATGTGTCTCTGCTCTCTGTTATTTTCTCCAGATGGTATGATTATATACATTTGCTACTATTGATACTAACACTCTTTTCTTGAGGCCCAACTAGTCATGATTCCCTGGTTGTTGGCAAGTGTGAGACCCCTATCCTGACTACCTTTTTCTCTCTTTAATTTCCTAGTTCACTTGCTCCTTACTCTTCCTAAATGTTCACCAATACTGTTGAGTTCTTTGTCATTCTCTGATTATCAGTATTTTTATTGCTAAGATATTGTTTCCCATTTTGTATTCCACATACCCTCTCCCCAGTTACTTGTTTCCTTACACTGCATCGAAGTATGAAACATACCCTCTCTTTTACCACACATAGCACATGCTGCTTCCATACTGCTGTTCCTAAATTCTTTAAGATATACCACCCCATTTACATCCATGAATATCCCTCATACCCTTCCCAATCATACCTGTTAGTGTACTTCTTCCTACCCCAATCTCTTCTTATCTTGTATAAACTCAAAACTTTTATTCTCAAAATTTGACCATATTTCTTGTCTCTAAGTATTTTCTATCCTCCTTAATTTCCTCCAGAATCCTATTGAATTATTTTCTCCTCTGTCATACATCACTCACCAATCTCTTCCAAAGTTTCTTTCATCTCTTCCACCAGTTACCATTGTGCAGAACTGTTCTTTGGTAATTCATGTAAGTTTTAATTGTATTATCCTCTTCAGTAATTTCAAATTTCTGTACCAGTATTGCAAACTTCTGTTGATGGCCATTACATTTGTTTCTGTTGTACCTAATTCTGCAAATGCTACTATTCTTGGCAATGTTTTTGGTAGACCTAATATCTTGTTGCAAAACATCCTAGTGTTTACATTCTCCAATAACTCCCAAATTTCCGATCCATATAACATCTTTAATTCTACCAATGCTTCATAGAATTCTTCAAGCAATTTACTAGTATTTCTGGTATCTTATATAAACTTACTCTCTCCCCTTTGATAGCTTATTTTCCTCTGGCAGTCAACTTCTTACCAGTGACTCCCAGCCCCCAATACTTGTACTATTTAATATCACTTCTAAATAATAAAATTTGTTCACTCTTTCCCACTCCTCTCCATTCAAATAGCATTTTTCATCTTATCTTAACCTACTTTCTTTTCTAAACACCATTATTTTAGATTTCTTAATATTTATTTTTATGCCCTACTCGCCTTTAATCCTACAACTGCACCTGCAATTAAATTATTTATGTAAATAATCCTGGTATCTCTTTGTTTCCCACCAATGTAGTGAGTTACTTTTTGCAGCTCTTTCTAAAATACTGATAAAAGAATCAAATAAAATGGGACTCAACTTACACCACTGTCTTAAACCCAGCTTTTGTTTAACTATGTATGTTATTCCATTTCGGTCAGATCTAATATAGAACTTCACTCCTTCATATATTTGCTTGGACCTTTTTTTTCTCAATTTCTGTTCTAGTGCATTCCTATTGATAGAGTTGAATGCTATATCTCTTTCTTGATTGTGGCTTAAGTGATTGCTTACTATAGTTTGTATTACCATTATGTTATTTGGTGGTCTTCTTTTTCTAAATCCTGCTTGAAATTCAGTTACATTGTTTACTTTCCCCTGTCAGCTCCTGTAATCGTTTTGACACTATCCCTGTTTATATTTTCCCTAATATAGACAGCAGACTAATTCCTCTATAATTCCCTGGTTTACTTATATCTCCCTTTCCATTGTTTAGCAGTTTTTATCTTCTAGTTTTCAGATATCACTTTATTCAAGAAGCGTAACATTATTCTCATACCCCTTGTGGTAGGCCTAGTAGTCCAGCTATATTAAAGAGGAATCAGGTTATGCAGATTTGCAGTGCATGTCACATCAACACAGTCTGGGGAACTGGTTCTGACCATCTGCTCTATTGACAAAACGTGCACAGCTTCATTCTTTCGGTAGCTTACCTACTAAGCTTAGTTATAAGATAATGGCATCTCTGTGATGTTATCAGATTTAGTACTCATACATGCAAAAATTAACATTCTATGGGCAATGGAACGGCAAGTTATGTTAAGCATATTAGTTCTATAAAAAGAAAGATAGGGAGAATGAAATCAACTCAGTTTATTTTTAAATGTCCCATATAGACCAACTTTTTATAGAAAAACTAGTGTACAGAGAAGAAGAGGCTATTAGAATATTTAATTCAGTGTTTAATGTAGAATCACAAGGTACGTACTTAAAACAATGGACATCTGCATCCCTTGCACCACAGCACAACGCAATCTCACATTGTGAAGCAATTTAATGGTATCACAGACTGGATGAGATGAAACTAGACACTCTCTACTTCGGTTTCTCCCAAAGGAAGCACAACCCCTTCATGCCTAAATCTACCTCAAAGCTTGTGTAACAGAAGCAATTTTTCATAGAAAAAAAGGCTGCATATAAAACATTGGTAGTCAAGTTTAACTGCAAGACTCTGAAATTTAGTTCCATATCAGCTATTTAAACTAAGCAGTACTAGTACAGTAGAATCCCAATAACTCGACATTCTGTTTAACTTGATGACCTTTTTTATTTTAATTTTTTTACTTTTTATCATTAAACTGGACTGTAATAATTTCCATAATCTACTACATGTTATAAATAGTATAGGTAAATTTAAATTAGTTGACTTATACAAACCTACCGCATTCTCCCTCACAGTGACAAAAGGGCTGATCGCATATTGACCTTCGGTATCTATTCAGAACATATGCAGCCGACAGACCATTGTCACATTATTAGCTTGCCACTAATAATGTGGATACTGTACAAACACTTGTTAGGAAGGTTTGAAGGTTTATTGCTTTACCCAGTGCAAAGGTATTTTTTAGACATGACGAATTGCACAGTGGTTTATGATTAAGTTCACTTTTGTATTTATGACCATAGGGGTGTCAGGTTATCTTTCCGACTTTTGCATAGTACATAAACATTGTGGGCCATGCGTGATCAAGTATAGGGCCTGCTCACATTATCAGCAGTGCCTTATTTATTTCAAGGAAGAAACCAGAGAAGTTATCTACATCATCAATTTGCATGATGTCATTCGTGCACATTCTAGGAAGGTCATGCGTCATGTCTAAAAATACCTCTGTACGTGGTAAACTAAACTTCCAGTTACATATTTCTGGTTACAGTACAGCTTCCAAGATTTCAGGCTTACTGTTAGTGCTGTGTTGAGTTGTTTGTGTCAGTGAAAATGTTGAACGAGAAGAAAAGACAAGTTAAAATGACAATGGAAATTAAATTGGATGTGTTAAAGAGGCCAGACAAAGGGGAACATATTAATATGTAATACCTTTTAAGATATGTTATACTTTTGTTTTCTATATTATGCTAGAATATGTATTTATGTAATTTGAAGTACCATGTTAAGAGTTATGAATAACAGACCCCATATTCCGTAAAACTCAACATTTTGGTAACTCAGCATTTCCTCAGTCCAGATTAGGTTGAGTAATTGGGATTCCACTGTACTCATTGACTGATTTGATAGCCCTGACTGCTTGCTTCAAAGTTGCGTTGAGAGCAAATTTTGTGATAGCCCAACTCCGTTCCTTTTCAAGTAGAGTAATCCACTCACATTATATTATCAGTGTTTTATTCTAAAACCTTGCAGTTAAACCAGCAGTTGATTCTTATCTTTCATGACATGTAACAGAATTTCACAGTAGGTTTTTTTTTTCAATAAGAAAGGCTTGATACTATCCTTGTCAGGACATTTCTATTCTGCCATTACAAACATCCCTAGTTGTCATTAAGATACTGGATTTTAACAACCATCTTGATGGCATCTCAGGTGCCTCTGGTGGTTTCGTCATGACAAACTAAAAGCACTTACCCACCCTATGCTTAAATGAAGCAGAACAGGAATCTGTAGTTGGCTCATGTGATTTGCTACCTTAAGTTATTAACAGCTTATATCCAAAGTCTTAACAATAACATGTCTAAGAACCTTTTCATCTCTTTGTTTCAGCATGTTCCAGTTACCATTTCAGGTTTCAGTGTCATCTGCTGCAAAAGAATGGTTAGGAAGCCGCCGAGAGAATGTCAGACCTTGGAATGTATTTGTCAACACAAGAAATTTTCGTACTGCTTCAAACTTTCCAAGACTTAGCAAACGAGTTGTTAAGAATGTGGACTATTTTCTGAGCAACTACATACTGATATTCATTGGCCTTATCATGTATTGTTTGTAAGTATGGTTTTATTGCAATACGCTAACCTACAGTTAGCTAATGATAAACATACCAAATAGCACTTTCTGAATACAGAAGTATCTTCAGTATATAAATATAATAGCAATCAATTAAGTGTACAGGGATTTAAAATGTATCAAGTGAATGAGGAGTGCAAAATAAGCCACTCATAATATCATCTTACTCTATTCAGGTACACAAGAATTCATACAGTTTTGTCAAATTTATTCCCCAGTGCTTAGCATCTGTTGTATTAAGCTGCTTCAGTTTAATTTGTCATTGAGTAATAGCATACTCTTTAATCAGAAAATTAATTTCTAGAATTTTCCCCCTGGGGCCTACTATAGTTGGTACGGGTCTTATCGCACCCTGGTTCCCAAGCCGCTCACCACCATTTAACCCTCTTCATATCCATCAACTGTGCCACGTGTAGCTGCTTTTGTTGCTACTATTCATCACCCTCTTCCTCTTCTAGGATTATTATGATTCTTAGTTTGTAAAGTCTTAGGTTTATGAGTCCTGTCTCACCAGCAGGGATCTTTTTTATCTCCTCCTCTTCTAGGATTATTATGATTCTTAGTTTGTAAAGTCTTAGGTTTATGAGTCCTGTCTCACCAGCAGGGATCTTTTTTATCTCCATGGCTCTGTCCCACGGTTTCAGTGTGGCCCCTGACTTGTGTGCTCTTCGGAGGTCTCAAGCGTGAAGGTTGGGCAGACCCTTCACACCGCCTCCATGTCTAGCCTTAGGTGCAAAGCCCGTCCACACTCATGTACACCCATGTAGCTCTCTGAGGGCCTGGCCTGTGTTAATTCCCCGACGGCACAAGGCCATCAGGTTAGTATCATTGGTCGAACGTGTTACCATTGACGAAACCCCAGAGTAATCAACCACAAGTCCCCTGAATCCACGTTGACTTCATTGAGGTGGCGTGGCCTAAAGTGGGGAGTCACAGGCAGTTATTCCTGTGGTAGGGGACATGTGGACAAGCAGCAGAGATCGGAGGGTAGTCCCTCTGAACGCTTTGAGGTCAGTCATAGAGGGGTCTCCATGGTGGCACAGACCATGGAGATTTGATATCTTTCTTCTTTGACCCGCAGATGACAGGCTGACGCTGTCAGTTACGGATGGGGGTCCAATCCACCATGTGTCTGTGTAAACCCTCCCTCATTGACAGTTTTTGGTGTTGGCCTTGCAATGTGAAGGAAAGAGGAAGGACCTTAGCCCCTTTTACATTAAGAAGGAAGTTAATAGGATCTGTAGTGCGGTTAAGAACACAACCAGACTTCGAGATGTCACGTTATTGATCGAAGTGATCAGTGGAGACCAGTCGCAGAAGCTGTTAAAGGCGAGTTTGTTGGGCTCCTACTCTATCTAAGTAGTCCCACATAAGACCTTAAACTCGTGTGGGGGAGTTGTGACCACTCCCAGCCTGTACGGTCTCTCCAATGAAGAAATCGTCACCTGCCTCTCCAATCAGCGATTCTGCCAAGCACACCAGTTAACTCGAAAACAGGATGGTAAAGAGTGCCCTTTGCATGCAGTATTTCTTACGTTCAAGGGTACTCAGTCGCCAGAATACCTTTACTGTGGCTATGAGCGTGCTGCAATCCCAAATCCCATGCACTGTTTTCAGTGCCAGAAATTCGGACATACCAGGACTTCATGCAACTGTCCTGCAGCTTGTGAACGCCATGGCTTACCAGCACATAAGGACACAGGTTGTACTTGGGATCCGTGCTGTGTGAACTGTGGGGGTAATCATCCATACAGAGTACGTCAGTGCCCTAAGTTCTCGGACAAAAAGTGTATTCAGGAGTTTCGTGTTAGGGAGCACCTGATCTTTCCAGAAGTGTGTTGACGCTTCAAACTGCTCAAACCTGCCACCATCCTAAGCTACTCGTGGGCAGCTCACTGCCCTCCTGTTGCTACTGTTGGCTTATAACACATTACTGTTGCAAATGTCTAACTCAGACTTACCTGCCAGCGAGCACCCCACCACTGTTGCACAAGCCCTGTTTCATAGACATCTTCAGCTATACAGACAACATTGTCCAAGCCGTCCCAAGCTCTAGCGATCCTATCGACAGAAGTTGTTCCCGACATAAAGTTCAAGCCAGCAGCTGGCACATCCTCTATGAAGTCCTGCTGTCGCTCTGTGAGCCATAGGGGATCTTCTGCCTCCCACACTTCCGAGGAATCTCCAGAGGAGGGCGACTCTCACACTCGCTGTTCGAAATCAGTGAAGGTGAGAAAAAGAAAGATGAAGACCAACCAGTAATCTCTTTTTAACCCTGTAGATAATCCAGTGGAATGTTAATGGGTTCTGGGCATGTGTTCCAGACATAGAGCATCTAGTTTCTCAATGCTCTCCATCAATCATCTGTCTACAAGAAACCCATTTGCAGCATAATCACGCCCTTCGTCTTTGTGGTTTTTCGCCATTTAGATATGACTCTGCAGTTGATAGGTGAGCAAGCAAGCTGGTGTTGCTATTCTGGTGGCATGTAACATCTCTGCCACAGCATCCTGCTTAACACGCCTGGGTGCTAATAACCCCAGCAGTTGTGCACCCTAAAACATTACTACTCCTCTCCCTTAATACGCCACTGCAAGCTGTAGCAGTGCGTGTACAGCTGCAGAGCCTCTGTTTCTCTATTTGCAATGTCTATCTGCCACCTGTCGGTGTCATACATGAGAACGATCTTTGGGCTCTGTTAGCACAGATTCCGCCATCGCTCCTCTTTTTAGTGGATCTGAATGCCAAACATGCTCACTGGGGCTCTGACACCGATTATGCTCACGAGTGCCTTGTAGCAGATGTTTGCGATCTGTCCAGCTTATTTTTATTAAACAATGGTGTCCCTGCCTGTTTACCATCTGCTTACGGTACTCACTCCACCCTAGACGTTAGCTTCTGTAGCCTGTCAGTGGTACCATTCCTTGATTAGTTGGTGCTTTCTGACCTATTCGGCAGTGATCATTATCCCATTAACATTCACCTATCTGGTTACCATCCTGTGCCAACACGACACCCTCAGTTGATTATTTTCAAAGCTGACTGGAGAAAATTTCGTTCCCTCATTCATCTCAACGATGATGTCTTCCCCACCAGCAATGAACTGGTGGAGTATTTTGCATGTTCTGTCCTGCTCACAGCGAATTCCAGCATTCCTCATGGTTCTACTACACCTCATCATGTTCCTGTGCCGTGGTGGATTGAGGAATATTGTTTGGCTGTTAAAGCACGCAAGCGTGCTCTGCGTGTTTTTAGTTCAGATCCTACAGAGGAGAACATTATTGCCTTTAAACGCTCTTCTGCCAGGGTACATTTTGTACTTTGCTGTGCAAAATACGCATCCTGGGAAACTTACGTCTCTTCCCTTTCCTGTCACACTTCAGCACAAAGGTTGTGGACTGCTGTTTGGCATATGTATGGCAAGTGTCGCTGGACTACCACTCCCAGCCTTGCCGTAAACAGGTCGCATTACACCAGCGAGCAGGATATCACCGATACCCTTGCTACTTCATTCCCTGTTAATAGCCAAAATGGATAGTTATGATAGAGCTTTTATACGAGGGCCGTTCAGAAAGTAACCTCCGGTTGATTGCAAAAAATTCACCAAGTGAAATAAAAATATTTTAATATATACATCTTACAACTACATCTTTGCACTATTTTTCTACATAGTCTCCATAACGATTGAGGCACTTATCGTATCTGTTCACAAGCTTTGAAATTCCTTCTGCATAAAAATCACCCGCTTGTGCCTGGAGCCAGCCTGTGACTGCATCTTTGAGCTCTTTGTCGTCATCAAACCGCTGGGACCCAAGCCATTTATTCATATGGATGAAGAGGTGATAATCGCTTGGCGCCAGATCTGGGCTGTAAGGTGGATGGTTGACAATGTCCCACTTGAAGGACTCAAGAAGGGCTGTTGTTCTGCAAGCAGAGTGAGGACGGGTGTTATCGTGCAAAAAACCGATACCGGAAGTCAGCATACCACGGCGTTTGTTCTGTATAGCCCGTCGTAATTTTTTTAGTGTTTCACAGTACACGTCTTGATTAATGGTCGTCCCACGTTCCATGAATTCAACCAACAACACCCCTTTTGCATCCCAAAACACCGTTGCCATCAATTTTCGGGCAGAAAAATCTTGCCGGGCTTTTATTGGTTTGGTAGGCAAATTTGAATGTGCCCACATCTTTGATTGTTCTTTTGTCTCAGGGTTCACGTACTTAATCCAGGTTTCGTCCCCGGTCACGATTCTGTTTAACAATGGTTCACCTTCGTCCTCATAACGTGACAGAAAGTCTAATGCAGAGGCCATTCTTTGAGTTTTGTGGTGGTCGGTAAGAATTTTGGGCACCCATCGTGCACAGAACTTACGGTAACCCAATCTTGCTGTCACTATCTCGTACAAGAGAGTCTTAGAAATCTGTGGAAAATCAGTAGACAACTCCGACATTGTGAAACGTCGGTTTTCACGAACTTTTGCATCAACTGTCTGAACGAGTTCGTCTGTCACCAATGATGGTCTACCACTCCTCTCTTCATCATGAACGTTTTCTCGTCCACTTTTAAATAAACGTACCCATTCACGGACCACTCCTCCACTCATAACTCTTGGTCCGTACACGGCACAAAGCTCACGATGAATAGCTGCTGCAGAATATCCTTTGGCTGCAAAAAACCTTATAACAGCACGCACTTCACATTTGGCGGGGTTTTCTATTGCAGCACACATTTCAAACGGCCACAAACACTAAACTAGCGCAGGTACGACGTTCACTCGACCACGGCTTGATGCCAACTGACCTGCTGAGTGCGTGAATGCACAGATGGCGTCGCTACTCCCCCCACTACCCGCACTGTGACCGATCGCAGGTTACTTTCTGAACGGCCCTCGTATCTATCAAGGAATTTGCAAAGTGGATAGTTCTCGATTTTACCAGTGACTGTAGTGAACCATACAACACACCTTTTACCGTAGTGGAGCTAGCGCACCTTTTATCTCTTGCTAAGAATTCCTCTCCTGGTCCCGATGACATCCACTGACAAATGCTGCTTCATCTTCCACCTGTGGCTTTCTCTTTTCTGCTGGACATTTACAACCGTATCTGGAATGAGCAGGTTTTTCCTGGAAAGGACCGGACACTTCCCTCTAGTTACTACCCTATTTACCTAACGAGTATCGTTTGTAAGACCTTCAAACGAATGATTAACACTTGCTTAGTGTGATGGCTAGAGACGAATAACCTGCTGAGCAATGTTCAGTGCAGTTTTCGTTGCCATTGCTCCAGTGTCGGCCATCTGACATGCTTGGAAGCTTATGTCCAAAATGCCTTTCTGCTGAACCAGCATGTTACGGGTGTCTTCTTGATTTGGAGAAGGCCTATGACACCACCTGGTGCTATGGAATCCTCCATACTCTGCACAGCTACAATTTACACGGTCATTTAGCAATGTTCATTTTAAACTTTTTACAACTTCGCCAATTTGTGTCTGCATTGGTAACATACTGTTCACAAGAGAAGATTCAGAAGAATGGTGTGTCCCAGGGGTCGATCCTGAGCTTCACCGTCATTATTAACGACATTGCTAGTGTTATTTGTAGCGGAATCCCGAAGTCAGTCTGTTGATGTCTTGCAATTGACTACTGCTATAATCTTGAGCACATTGAGCGTCAATTGCAGCTGACCATAACATCCATCGCTGAGTGGGCACTTCGCACCACCTTTCAGTTCTCCCCTACGAAAGCACAGTGTATCCACTATCATTGACTGTGGCGTACATCCTCCTCCTGATCTTCATTTGCATGGCACACGTCTACCGTTTGTTTCACACCTTAAATTCTTGGGCCTTTACCTCGACAGCAAACTCACATGGGAGCACCATTTTCGTCAACTTGACAGTACATTTCAAATTACAAGTTGCATACCTGAACATCACAATTGATTATCTTTCCATGTGGTGCAGTACAAATTATAATGTATAGTGTACTTATACTACGTTTTACTTATCTTTGATCAATCTGGTAAGATAATGCTAACAAAACCCTTGCATATTTAAGTTAAATGAATCTAAACATGGGAATGAAAGAAAAATGCAATTAAAAAAAAAGAAATACAAGTATATATGCATAAAAATACGACGAGGGCCCACTAGGCCCTGCGTGGCTAACAGTGTTCTACCAAGACGCGTGCACCTAATGGAGGGTTAACAGGGAGGTCAGAAAACTGTCATCTAATGTTGAGGATATATGAAATACTTTACAGGCTTGTTGGACTGAACTATCTGCAGAAATACTACTGAATCTTACCTCCAGAACGTCAAGAATTTGTGCAGCTGTTCTGAGGGCAAAGAGTGGATACTTTAAAGAGGCTAAAATCTAAACCATTGCAGTTTACTTAATTATAGAGAGAATTTTTTATCACTTAGTTTTTACATTGTACATTGAAATAAAGTATAGTTTTTCATAGGTGATTGAAAACTTTTGAATAAGATAATATTCAGGAGGGAAGCCATTCTTTCACATTCACCAGATCTCTGTGTTTAGACAATGTAATATGGTAACTTCAATACTGTTGAATTAGCTGGGATGTTTTTGAAATAGTTATAAAAATCTTACTGTCATTATTATAAAAATAAATATGGATCTTCATATTTAAATTTTAAATAAAATTCCAATACATTTATAGGAGACCTAACTAAGAGACTGCATGTCGTTTTCTTTTTATAAACATAATGCTATATGACTTCATGGGCAAAAATGTTCTTATAGTAAATTTGCCAACTACATATTAAATATATTGATTCTTTAGCATCTTTGATTCTTTACAAATAGCCTTCCTTATGATTGCTTGTTTCTTTTCATTGTCTTCATTTATAAGCATACAGAAAAATTGAATGGATTAAAAACTGTCCAGATTATTCGTCCTCCCCTCTTTAGTCCTCTTTTTTTGTTTGGCAGTACTGCAAAAGTGTATTGAGCACACTTATCACTCCCCTCTCCACACGTCCCTACAATTTTAAAAGCTCTCTTGGCTTTTGTATCAAGCTGATTCCCCTGTTGCAGAGGCAAATGGGTGAGCTACTGATTTGGAACATTACAGCCTACAGAGCATGGTATTTCATCTAGACCAGGTATGGGCATTCTCAACTCTGCTTGTCATGGTGTGTTAGGCGACCTCCACCCCTCCCCTTCTCATTTGCTATTTGCAACACACAAGCATTCTGAGAGGTGGAATACTGCTGTATGCAATTACAAGGTACATTCCACAAGAGTTGTTCAGACATTTTGGAAAGAATGGACTTTTACATTTTTTATTGCTGCAGTGTACATATGTAAGTACTGTAAAAGCTGTAAGTATTGAGTATTATTTGTTCATTTCTCCTGCAAGTTTACAGGCAAAATTAATTTTATTTCTTCAATTGATAAGATGTGTTAGAGATTTTGAGTTTCAAATCATTATTGTATGAATAATAATGACTAAAGTAGTTGATTTTGTTTTGCCATGTATTGCATACCTTGCATTTTAATAAATAGACATTTTCAGCTTTTCAAAACTACAAATCACTGTTCCGATAGAGGGGTAGCTATGCTGCGTTACAGTTCTCCTCCACAGCCCTCCCTCCTGGATGTGACATGCAGCTTGCCCATATCTGATCTAGACTTTGCAATTACTTCCCCCTCCCCCTAAACTGTGTAAAGTGGAAAGGCCAAGGCTGTGCATAAATTGCATGCCCTCTATGGATTTAATTCTTTATGGTCCAACTCATGGTAAGAATGAGAAAATATGAAGGATAAAAAATGAACTAGCTGAATTTTGTTGTTCTCCTACTTCCTTCTATTCTGCCCCATTCTATGATGCAGCTCATTCTGACACAAAAATATCTTCATCCTAATCTGTCATACAAGCCTTTTCATAATGTGACATTCACATGGAGTATGTATGCCGAGCTTCCATGCAGGAAGCACTCTATATATTTGGTGTTTTTGTTTTTAGTTCTTCCAGTATATTTTTGGCAATTCAAGTACCTGTTCCCACAGCAGCACATTTTACAGATAAAACTACCCAATGATCATCAAATTATCATAAACCTAAAACCAGTGCATAGTCATCAAACTTAGCACTTGAAAAAAAGTATACACCAACTAAAAATTTGAAAACATCTAATGTACTTGAGAACGTTCTGGAAGATCAAACCTTGATCAAGTTAATCAGGTCTCAGCCAGGGAATTATTTTATACGCATAGGGCACCACAGGTTGTGGATCTATACACGAAATTAAGTGATAATTGGGAAAGGATTTTGAGAAGGAAATGTTTCCAGCCTAAGTTTAGAGTACCTTCTCAGCACTCTCTAGTTATAAGGGTTATAGAAAATCTAGTAAAAAGCCTCAGTCAGGGAGGACAGTTCTGGAGGGTCCACCAGTGATGTATCAACATTCCAATATCATAGATCTGGCATGGCCGTTTAGTGTTCTTGTCATTCCCACATAGGACAGATGGTGTTACAGGAGTTTGGTGTATGTGTGGTGTAGCCAATTAGCAAGCAGTGTCAGACCATGATAAGAGTTCCAATTGGAAAGTTGTAATGGTAGTTGTAATGACCATTTTCATCATTCCCAAAGGATATACAGTAGAGCCACAGTTATCCAAGCCCTGATTGAGTTCTGGGTTAACTGAGGTCCCAATATAGTAAATATGCCGTGCAAAGTATGCAGTGTAACTGGAACAATTTATATAATTTATGTATGTACTATAGGTCCTTTTTATTTTTATTTTGTACTTTTATCTTTACATGTGTCATTTTTTTCATTTGATAATACGGTAAATGCCTTTTATTCACATCTTTCACCAGGTTTTCATTCATTTCACCAGTTTACCATAAGTTCCCCTCTTGATTTTCGACAGAGTCTGTGTTATCTAGTTTTCGATTGTCTGGGGTACTGTCAGTCCTCCTTACCTCGGATAATCAGGTCTCTACTGTGCATCCTTTAGCCTATTATTTAAAAATGCTGGCTTTCCACAAAGGCATTATAGTTATTATTATTAAATAGTAGCTAAATAGCTGCTTGATTAGAAAGCTAATTTGAAGGGGACATCAGTCACAGAGTCCAGTCCACAAAAACAAAATATACTGCTTGCTGATTACATTCTAGCTTAGGAAATTGCTTGCACCTTGAAAACTTTTAGTCATTGGGAATTTATAAAAATCTGCATGGCAAAGGTAGCAGAAAAAAATTTATTTAGAAGAATCAACCCAGTGTAGGTGAACTATTTGTAGAAGATACTTCTTTGTGTGTTAGCAAAACAGTGGAAGAAAAATTTTAAAAATTTGTATGCTTCTCTCTTGCCTTGGATGAATGTAGAGACCTCAATAACACTGAACAATTAGCTATTTGCTTTTGTGGCTAGGGTACAGATTTACCACTGCATGAATGTTTACTCGATTTAATTCCCCCGAAAGGTACTACCACACAGAAGATGTTTTAAAGATGTTTGTTGATGTGTTGAGTCTGGAGAACATGATTACCAAAGGTTGGTTTTGGTTGCAACTGATGGCACTCCGACAATGATAGGAGAGCAAAAGGGTT
Organism: Tenodera sinensis; assembly: GCA_030765045.1. NCBI lineage: Eukaryota > Metazoa > Arthropoda > Insecta > Mantodea > Mantidae > Tenodera > Tenodera sinensis. Next base: position 52,265,645 of record CM060964.1, read on the forward strand.
CAATATCATGTACACGCAGTCACTTTACACAATATCTGGTTTGTTAGCTGTGGGATGAGTGGGAAACTTAATTAATAAATGCACCTCATAGTGTAAAATTTAGAAGACAAAATTATACAGTTGATTAAAACAACTTGTAATTTTACTCATTCCAGGATAACGTCACCACTTCTCTTGATAGCAGTTGCTGTAAGTTTAGGTGCTTGTTATGCTCTGTCCATCAGACCTACCCAAAGGAAATTTGGGATGTTGGAGCTATCACCATCACAGCAGTATGCTTTAGTAGGAGTTTGCTCTTTTCCATTGTTTTACATCGCAGGTGCTGGATCAGCAATATTTTGGGTTTTAGGTAAGTATTTCCATTGTAATAAAATACTAAGAATAGAATAAATAATTGTATTTTTATAGAGGTTTACAGATGCACTAGCAACCACATTTATAACTAGTCATTCAGTCTATATATATAAAAGACATCAATTTGAATCTCTGAACTTCCCATATTAAATGTCTATCCAGTAGAATACACAGTGTGTGTCTAGAGGTAGACTAGAATGATGTAGCCATGGACTGAACAACCAACAGCTGCCCACCCCCTCTGAATTATAATCGGTGCCAACCAAAAAAAGGATTGACATTTCACTGTGAGAGAGAGGCAACATTGCCGCTTATCGCGACCACATGGAGAGCGCAGTATGATTTTGTGTATGAAGAAAATTGGATTGCACCTGGAATGTTGAGTGCATATTATTATATTTGTATTCAAAGACAATAATAAAATACTGAATATATGTGCAAAGGATGGAACATGCAAGTATATGTCAGTCTAAAGATTTGCGTTAACAAAATAGACATGCCTGTGAAATGTTGATGCTTGTTCTAATGGCAAAATGCCATTGATATCAGAATCGCTCTTATTCTTACTGATTCGTACCAATTAGAGACTGGAATAAGAGGACCCCGTTCAATTTCTCCTCTTCAAAATATTTTCTTACAGGACATGTTATTTCCTGCACTTGTCCTTTAATCGAGATACCTTTACAAAATACAGTTTTATTTGGTTTTTGAGTATGCTCACTTTTTCATTTGGCAGCACTATCTTTGTCACTATTTTTCGACATTGTTAAATACTCATTAAAAGCATAGGCATAATTGTTAAAGCTCACAACACACGCCAGATACACTGACTCAGACACACATAAACCCAAAGCAAATAACCATGTATATAGAATGATGCAAACAAACTTGTCAGTACACAGGCAATCTCTAACTGATGCAAGCATTGCAGGCTCAGGCTACAGGAAGGCATTATTTGTTTATGTGCAGTGATAGCAGAACTAAACACAAGCAGTTTATGTTTTCACTGGGTTCCTCATCAGCCACATGCTAAATCATGTGTTACATACCAGCAACAGGGTTCTTGCGTGTACTGTTGCTATGGAAATGCCTTAGTTCTAATTGGTCCTTCTTTTCATTGCTATGACAACCACTATGACATATCCATCCCCTCCTGTTCATTTATACCTTTGCACCATGTGGTTAACATCTGTGAATCCCCTTCTTAATCGGTGCCAAGTATAAGCACAGACTGCTAGCATATCATATGCAACATAACCAAAATTCACATAAAAATTGTTTATACACACACATTATGTGTGTATAGTGTATGGTTTATGTGCATTGCAATAGGTTTGAAAATGATGACTTTTATTCCAAACGTGCAGTGAAAGTTTCAGCTTGGGCCCTGTATTCCATTTATGCGGATTGATCAAATATAAACCAACCTGTCTTCTTGTAGCCAGTGAACACCTCGAAGGAAAATGGAATTTTTCATTCTGGTACATTGGGATGTAGTGCCCCTTCTCCAGTCACAAAGCCATTTGAAACTAATGCTGCTACTTCAGTTGTTTTCGAGATGAGCAAGAAAGAAGTTCATTCTTCTGTTATGCTATATATCAACATCTGATTTCTCACAAAGGAAGATGTTGGGCTTCATGAAATTTGGCTCAGACTGAGTAAGTATGGGGAATCAACATTGTCAAAAACACAGGTGAAATTTTGGTGCAAGCAATTTTATGAAAGCTGCCATGCAAAATGGAAATTATGAACACCACTCCTGGACCAGCATCACTCCAAACAACATTTCAGCTATTAAGATCTTTATTGAAGGTGGTGCACAGTGGTAGAAATTCATCATGAATTGGGAATTACTGTAGAATTTAAACAACATGAGAATTCTGACACTTTTTGGAGGGGTATGTTACGATGGCAATGTACCCTCTGCTATTGCTCTAGCCAAGTCAGCATCAGCAGCTTGCTCTGTGATGTAATCACCTAAGGGCAGGTCTGTCCAGAGACAAGGAAAACAGTAGTGCAGATACTGGCTTACTCAGCACGACTGATGATGGGGCAGCAGACCAGTACAGCAGTCGGACCTATACATCTCAGCAACACATTCTCTGTTACAAACCTTGTTTTATGAATCATAAACTATTTGTTATAGCTACAGTATACCAGGTGTTAGGGGTATGAGTGTGCAGACTTCAACGGCGACTTCACCTTAAACTGAAACATAAGTTCCTCTACCATTTTCCACAAGTAAAAATTAAAATTAGTCAAAAGCTTGATTGCCAGTATGTTACCACTTCTTTATCATTCACTTCTGCAATAATTAGTATGGAGAGGTAGAGCTTCAAAAGATAAGTTATTCATGTCTTTTCCATTTTGCTAAAATGAGTCATTTAACCACAAAATTATATTAAATAATTGAATTCCAACATGTCTATTGGAATAAATTTGTGGGCATATGCTTGGCAACAAGTGTGCAACATTGGCATGTGTGTAGAGCTGCAGTTCAGGAATGTTAATAGCAAAACCTACCTGCTTGGAAAGCTTGAAAGAAAACCATCCATCCCCTCATAACTTGCAGGAGCTAAAAAACACACAGGCAAGTAGAAAAACCAGGTTTGGAGTGCTGGCCAAGTTTGAACTTTCGCCCATCATACATGTGAATGTACGCACAGCAGTAGAAGATGCATTCATAAACAAAATGTTTGCCTCTTCAATCTTCCTGTTACCAGACTGTTCTGATAATGTATTCAATAATGTTCAATTATGTCTTTTACCTTGCATGATAGGATAGGTACTACCATAATCAGTGCATAAAAATAGCTCTTCCCGCACTTGCAGAAACATTGGCATTGTTGGCCTTTTGTTAGCATCTGTAGCTGCTTCTGACAGTTTCCCTAGAATAACATTAGACTTCCACACATGAGCCACTATGAAACACCACATTACCGTCCTTAACTTACACCTGTTGATACTGGATTCCTATCTGCCCTGTCTGTGTTGCCTGCACAGTCAATGTGTGCAATGGCGACTTTTTGCTTCATAATTGATGGCCATTGCTCTACCTAGTAAGATCCTTCACCTACAACCCAAACTTTAAGGGGTAGCACATCACTCTTGTCACGTGGGTTACTACTGCTTATTAGTATTCACTTTTTTTACCTTTGTTTTCTTAATTTACATGTTGTTGAGCAATTGTGTGCTTGTAGAAAATTGTAGGGAATAACAGTTATTAAATACCCGTTAACATTCTGAAAGCTAAGAGTAGTGCCATGTAAAACCCAGGCTGTTGCAGCAATTGAAATATTCCCTTACAATTCAAATATGTATTTAAATATGGCAGATGTTTACAGTGATGTTACTTTATAAATGTTTTTTTGGTATTGAGTCAGTAGTAACACTTAAAACATCACTTACTACTGACTTAGTACCAAAAAATATTCGTCTTACAATGTCCCAAACACCACGTAAACAAAGACCTACAATACATTGATTAAAATATATGCCAGGTTACGTGGCAAAAAACAATAAAACTTTCACCATTACTGAAGTGAAACAGCTAACAATGAAGGTAGTAGAGCAAGTGATGTCAGACAACTGGGTGGCCTTTGTATTCCATAGCAACAGACTTGTTGCATAACAATGGAAAAAAGAAAGAATCTTAAATGAGTACATAGATAAAATGATCATCTCCATCAGCAGTTTGTCTTTTTCCTGTTCTTCCACTGTCAGAGAAGGTGAATCGTTTCTTGGAATCTCCCCATTATCACCACAAACATGACCAATTTAATTATTGTAGTGTTAATTTGGATTATTTTATTTACAAAATAAACACTTGACAGCCACTGGTGTCTTTTAAGTCATTGTAACTAGAAAATAATTGGAGTAAATTAATCCCTACTACAGATTATGTGATAAGTTGGTTATTTTTTACAATTTCATATGCTGCCCATGCTGCCCATGTTCTAGGTGAGTTCTTCATAAATTAGGAGTGGCAGAGCCATCAAATGTATTATAAACATGATGCTCTGTATTTTAAATGCAAAATGTAGGAATAAAATACAAATATTGCAGTCCTAAGCTTTTTTATGAGCTGAGCAAGCTGCAATTTAGTTTATAATGATAGTTCTATCATATTGGACTTATTAAATGCTAAATCCCTGCAAGATGTTTTCTGTTTGGAATGCTGATAAACAGCTGACAGATGTCCTATTACAATGTGCCAATACAGCTATCCCTCTTCTGTGCTTTAAGTGAACTGTCTGGAGTCTCAGGTTATATAAATGATACTGTAGCTAAGTGAGTAATCCGTTATATGGAAATATGGAAAAGTTTCTGTTTGTTGGGTCCCAAGGCTGTTGACTGAACTACAGAAGGTTGTGCATGTGGAAATTTCTCAGCCTAGCCACATAAAACAAAAATTGGTGGAAATGCACTAAACTGTCCTCCAACACCCTCCTTGTAGTCCAAGTCCGTCGCCATGTGACTTTCGTATGTTAGGACCACTCAAACAGTACTTCGAGGGAAGCGTTTCCATGATGATGAGCCAGTGGAACAGTTCATGTGTAACTGGCTATTGACATGACCATTCTTTCTTTGTATTTTTCACCATCAATATGCAGTGTTTTTTTTTTTTTTCCTCCCCAACCAGCCCCTGCATTGTTGGACAATAAGGAGTACAAAAGTGTAACTAATACAGCTGGCAACAATGAACATCAAGCTATCAAAATATGCATAAGTGCAAGTTTTAAACTTGCATAGTTGCAGTCGTACAGTCTAGCAAGTTAGGTCCTTGGTCAATAGCTGGTAAAAAACATATATATGTCTAAAGAAAACATTAGAATCTGCATTTTCACACACTACAAGCTAGGTGAGAGAAAAGAAAAATTTAAATAAAATAAAAATCCATGAGGACGTAGTAGCTGTTCATGGTGATCAAGTGTGCTCATTTGATACCATAGCTAGATGGTTTCAGTTGTTTGAAGGAGTGCGAGAGACTTTGAAAGACAATCCTCGCTCAGGTTAGCCTCAGGAAGGTGTGAACGAGATAACAATTCAAAGAATGGAGGTGGAGGAAAATCAACATGTCACTGTTGAAATGTTATGGAAGTTGGTATAGTGTTTGCAGCATTGACTATACACCCCATGAACATTTAAAGCTGTGAAAAATCTGTGCAAGATATGTTCCTCATTTCAGAGGCAGGAACTTCAAGGCTGTTGCTTTTGCACCATAATGCATCTCACAGAACAGCTAAAAATGAGAGGAAACTGGAAGTTGCTAAAGTCCAATTGCTTGACCATCCATCCTACAACCCTGAACTTACACCATCTGACTTCTGTTTCCTTGAAGAAATTCTGCATAGCTGGAAGACCTTTTAAACGAATGCAGAACCTTGCTCAGACTATAAATTCAGCTCTGTTGACAATACCTCTGAGTACTACAGTGCTTTTGATATGTGCTTATACCATCTGTAACTGCTGTTACTGTAAACCTAATGGTAGTCATGGAAATTTTCACTCATTTGAAAGGAGCAGCACAGTTGGTCAACTCTAACTTTAGGCTCAAGTATTTGCCTTACACATTTCATGCTGAAACATAGGTATCTCAAAATGTTGGTTATATAACCAATTTGTGGTAATGAGGCCAGATAAGAATATGAGCTATAAAGCATGTACAAACCTCTAAGTTCAAGCACCACAATGTACATTTAAGCTGTGTTGAAGCAATACCTGTACTACAATTGTGGCTGCCTTCTGGAAGGCTGTGTTGGAAAGACCATCACTCATGGTTCCTTGGCTTTAAAAGCTTATCTATATGCTGAATGTTAATATAGGTTTTGTCCTTACTCCATGTTAACGTCTTGGCCATTTAATTAGTTTGGTAGAAACCAAATAAGCAAATGGCTAAATGAACTGTTTTATGAAAGGGTAAAAGGAGACTGAAAAAATTCAATGCCATAGCCAGGATTTGAACCGCAGATCTTCCAGTCTCTGTCTGGCTGCTTTAACCACCAAGCTACCATGACCAAGATGCCAATGCTACATTAAATTCTCCAACTCACTGACATTTTTGCCCTAAACCACACAAGATCTCAAATTCTATAAGATAACATACCTTAATAGCAACTTACCATATTGTAAGTACTTAAGGTTTAACCAACTTTAAGGTCAATCAGTGCAGTGCAGTAGTGTTTAAAACAGCCAGATGGAGACTGGAAAATCCGTGGTTCAAATCCCAGCTATGGCATTGAATTTTTCAGTTTCATTCCAAAAACCCTGACGCAACAGCCCATGAAGGGCCAAGGCCTACCACCCAGCCGCTGCATCCCTCACCTCTGCCCACTACAGGTGTCATTGGTGAGGTGCAGTACTGGAGGGTGGGATGTGGTCAGTGCCTTGAGCCCTCCCGGCCAGTTATGTGGTCTTCTCGGCCTGGGGCCATAATGCTCCATCAAGTAGCTCCTCAATTGGTCTCCCTGGGATGCTATATTCTGGCCTTAAAACTCCATAATCGTTCAATGACATCAATCAAAATAACATTCAGTTCTGGATATCTCAGAAATGGCTGATGCCACAAAAAAGGTTATTTGAAATAAATTGTGTGTTTTCACTGTACATTTCTGTTTTTGTTTTTGTGTTCACCGGTTACACAAAATTTATTCCAATTGAAAAGAATTTACAGTCTATTCCCAGAAAATTAAACTGTCTATTTTATTTTTCATATAAATATCTTAAATAGATAGTATTTTAACCAAAATTGTTAAAACCATTTTGAAAAAATAAAGTATATTGAAACATACTCCATGTAAAGATGGGGGAATATGCTTGAACATCTGTGTGTTGCATCTTTGGAAGATGAATTTGTATACCTAATTTGGTGTTCACTGAACATTTCATTTTAGAATTATGCTGCTTGCTGATGGACAGACACAAACATACCTTTTAATAAAAATGCTTCTTTTTGAATTCAGGGTGGCTCAAAATATGTATTTTCGATAAAGTGTTGGCATTTAATCTTTGTATAAAATACAGTACTTCCTCTTATCTACCGTAGCAGAGAAAATAACAACAGTAGCAAAAACTACAAAGAACAACAAAATCCAATAGAAATTAACACATAACAATAGATAACTTTTAATTAATTTTCTTTCTTTACCTGATCACCACCCCCTTATGTAGGACTTACAAGCCAGTGCCTAGGGTCAGACATCTGTCGGGGAGAACAGGAATCTTTGGACTGGACAGAGTGAAGACTGGAAGCAGGTGGCCAACCAAGCACTAGGTATGATGGTGAGAAAGAGGACGATATGAAATGCAGGTGAAATCAATGATTGGAAAGGTGATAATGGAGCAATTGGTGGAATGAGTGGTGGGGGAGACTGGAGAATCTGGAGAAAACCCGCCCTTATGCCCCTTAGTCCACCACGAATACCACATGTGGGTCCCTGGAATCGAACCCGGGCTGCCTTGGTGGTAGGCAAACGCTCTAACCACTCAGCCACGGTACCGCCATAGCTTTAATTTATGCTATTTACAAAGGAATTATGTTTGTTATAGCACCTTTGCAAGAGAAATTGGAAATGGTAATGTATCTACATTTACAAAATGTTTACTCAATCAAATTTCGGCTCTGATCAACCCGGATTATGTTGGCTGAATTGGAAGTAGATGAAAAACAGTTACAAACAAATGACATTCCAATGCACAAAACTGACTTTTAATTTTGCTGTCGGTATGGTTCACCGACGTGCATTCCCATTTTCTTTCCAGGTATATTGTGCACCAGCATCTTTATTTATTCTGTAGGATAGATAGAAGGCAGTAAGACCTACTGCATGTCAGCATCAGCTAGGTTGGTGCTTATATTTTTATAATTCCAGTTATTTTTTACATGAATTTGCTCTTATTTATTACAGGTTCTTTATTCATTTTAATAAATATGCACTGGTTATTGACTGATCTTGATACCAAATCAAGCATCAACCAAAGCATCATATGCTTTCTCTTATTCATCAGTGCCTGGCAGTTGGATTGTAAGGCGTCTGCTTGTAAATCATCATTAGTGCAGCAATATTCCTTTTTTATTTTGTTTTTACAGGAGCATCACTCTTCGTAATTTTGCTCCATGCATCATTTTACAACATTGATGTTCTTCTGAACTCAGATGAAGAAAATGCAGTTTTGATGATGGAAGAAGTTTAATGGTGAAAGATTTAATGTACAAAGTGGCCTAAACAGGAATGAGGTATATGAGCTAAAGATTTTATCAATGTAATAATTATTCAGATATTTATATTTTAACTTAATATAGTATTGTTTCTTGTGTTATATAAGAGCATTAAGCAATGATGTTTCTGTCTACCATTAATAAATTTTGTACGCTGTTGTAATGAGTTATTTTTATTGCCTAAATATTCCACAAAACCACAAAATCACAAAATAGCTCACAGGAACAGTAATTGTGTACCTTGAGTAATCAAAGAATATCACTTTTTGCATACTCCAACAATGACAAGGTATTTACTTTGGTTTTCATGCAATCACTGTATGTATATACTGCAGACCATAGGTGGCGAGAATGAGAATCCTATGGCATTTTGAATCCAGGTACTGCTGCCCCTCTGGCTGGCTACTCATTTGTTTTTTTCCATATTGCTGAGCCATATAATACGAGGGCCGTTCAGAATGTAACCTCCGGTTGATTGCAAAAAATTCACCAAGTTAAATAAAAATATTTTAATATATACATCTTACAACTACATCTTTGCACTATTTTTCTACATAGTCTCCATAACGATTGAGGCACTTATCGTATCTGTTCACAAGCTTTGAAACTCCTTCTGCATAAAAATCACCCGCTTGTACCTGGAGCCAGCCTGTGACCGCATCTTTGAGCTCTTCGCCGTCATCAAACCGCTGGAACCCAAGCCATTTCTTCATATGCATGAAGAGGTGATAATCGCTTGGCGCCAGATCTGGGCTGTAAGGTGGATGGTTGACAATGTCCCACTTGAAGGACTCAAGAAGGGCTGTTGTTCTGCGAGCAGAGTGAGGACGGGTGTTATCGTGCAAAAAAATGATACCGGAAGTCAGCATACCACGGCGTTTGTTCTGTATAGCCCGTCGTAATTTTTTTAGTGTTTCACAGTACACGTCTTGATTAATGGTTGTCCCACGTTCCATGAATTCAACCAACAACACCCCTTTTGCATCCCAAAACACCGTTGCCATCAATTTTCGGGCAGAAAAATCTTGCCGGGCTTTTATTGGTTTGGTAGGCGAATTTGAATGTGCCCACATCTTTGATTGTTCTTTTGTCTCAGGGTTCACGTACTTAATCCAGGTTTCGTCCCCGGTCACGATTCTGTTTAACAATGGTTCACCTTCGTCCTCATAACGTGACAGAAAGTCTAATGCAGAGGCCATTCTTTGAGTTTTGTAGTGGTCCGTAAGAATTTTGGGCACCCATAATGCACAGAACTTATGGTAACCCAATCTTGCTGTCACTATCTCGTACAAGAGAGTCTTAGAAATCTGTGGAAAATCAGTAGACAACTCCGACATTGTGAAACGTCGGTTTTCACGAACTTATGCATCAACTGTCTGAACGAGTTCGTCCGTCACCAATGATGGTCTACCACTCCTCTCTTCATCATGAACGTTTTCTCGTCCACTTTTAAATAAACGTACCCATTCACGGACCACTCCTTCACTCATAACTCTTGGTCCGTACACGGCACAAAGTTCACGATGAATAGCTGCTGCAGAATATCCTTTGGGTGTAAAAAACCTTATAACAGCACGCACTTCACATTTGGCGGGGTTTTCTATTGCAGCACACATTTCAAACGGCCCCAAACACTAAACTAGCGCAGGTACGACGTTCACTCGACCACGGCTTGATGCCGACTGACCTGCTGAGTGCGTGAATGCACAGATGGCGTCGCTACTACCCGCACTGTGACTGATCGGAGGTTACTTTCTGAACGGCCCTCGTATATTGTGACAAAAGCAACCAAAGTCCAGTCCAATTACTTTCCCTCATTTTATTTCCTTCCAACTGAATGCACAGCAACACCCTACGGTTTTGCATTAATAACAATTGTTTGGATATTATATTTTGGAACATGAAATTATATTTATTATCTGGATTGTATAATAAATAATTATGAGTAATTTGTAGTTGTTTTGCCAGGAATAACAAAAAGTGCTCAAATTCTTTTTTCAGTCTTTCGTGATATTACAACTTACAAGTGTTTTCTTCTCATTACCTTCATCCGCTCCTATCTGTCTTTCTTCACCTCCTTTGTCTCTCAAACAGCTGACTGATGATACAATCAACTGACATTTAATTCTTTGCTATCTTGCTTTTGACGCAGCCATACACAGCTGACACACACACGCAAACGCGTGCACACACACACACACACACACACACACACACACACACACACACACACACACACACACACACACACGCATACAGAAATTAAAAATTGCATGACTCCCATGACTCATATCTGTAACTCACTACTCTCATCACCTCGCCTCCTTATATAGCGAGGATGATGTAACATGGACCTTTCTCAAACCTCTACAAATATGACGGCTGAGATGCAGTGATACCTTCTCTGAGGAGACTTCAACAGCGCCACTGAGGATGTCTACCACAGCTGTACATGAAATGTCTGGAACACCAATCTCCAGCAGACCACGACAAAACAACCTCGGAGACAGTTCAGCTTATAATAAAAGTAGCTACTTACATAAATATTGTCACTCTGAAAAAATATTCTTTGTAAAATCAGGATTGATATCAAATTTTGCTATTAATTTTGATGGCCCAAAAATAAATTGAGTGCTTTCATTGCCTTTATATCATCATCTTTTCCAAGGAAACCCACTAGTTTTGATAGTGTCAGTTTACAACAGATTATCATGCATTTCTCGATAAAATTTCTATGTTCAGATGGTCCTGCCAAATAATTGCTCTATTATAATCTCACATTTTACTTCAGGGGACCTAATCCATATCTTTACAAGGTGAGCTAATGCCTTTGTAAAACAACATGGCCTAAAAATAATACTATTAACATGGTGCACACAAACTAAAACCTTTATTATTGCACTGATTATCGCCCTAGCGCAATAAAATGTTTTACACCACTCCATTGTGACCAACTTTGGTTTGAAGTCCAATCACATGGAAATTACATTTTGTATTTGGACAACTTTAATAATTTGACTTGGTTTGATTAGATTTTACTTTTCATTATGTCTTTTTACATTATTAAATTCTCATGGTGCTCACATTATCTGTTCACAGTAAAAACATCATACTTCAGTTAATCACAATGGTTGTAGAGTTAACCTATACATTATATTGGCAGCCTTCACTTTTCTTTGATCTAAAATGTTATTCCTTTATCTAGTATAATCTATATGAAGTTTAAATGGTGGCAAATATGAATTTGAAAGGAAATGAAATGGAAGAACCAAGTGAAATTACACAAGATACAGAAAGAAAAACACTAGAATTCCTACCAAAAAATCTACAAAACAATACAGTCGCCGCAATTGAAATCTTTACATTGTTAGTGCAAGGAAAATCCTTACGTAGACAATGTGCTCAGTTTTTTCTTCTCCCACCACTATACAAAGGAGCGGACGGAGCTGCAAATCATGTGATTCTTGAGTGCACAGTAGCAGCTTGCTTCTATTAGCAGGCCAGGTCTCAGTCAGTTTCTGGTATTTGTACAGAGTGTTCTGTTTCCAGTTTGTTGTCGTTATTAAATTTTTAACCTGAGTGCCATTTTTAAAGTTGTGTATTTCTCATTATAATACAAATAATGGGGCGCAAGAAGCTCACTTCTGAGGAGAAGACTCGTGCTTTAACTCTATTGGAAGTAGGTACCTCTGTAATTCGTGTAGCTGCCGATCTAAAGGTTTCAAGACAAGCTATTTATGACCTAAAAACAGCAGCAGCATCTTTTCCACCTGGCAACACACCAAGACGAAAAATCGGCTCAGGTGGTAAAAGAAAGACTTCAACAAGAACTGATGGCCTGCTAAAACGTGAAGTGATGGCTGATCCATGGATTACAGCGGCAGGGTTAAAGAAGAAACACCCAGACCTTCTCAACAATGTTGCAATAAGGACCATTCAGCATCGACTTCAAAAAGACTTAGGTTTACCAAGTCGGTGTGCAGCCAAGAAGCCTCTTCTGACTGAAGCTATGAAGAAGAAAAGGATACATTTTTGCAAGACATATCAGCACTGGACATCAGAGGACTGGCGTAAAGTAATGTTTTCTGATGAAAGCACTTTCAAACTGGTCAGAGGAAAGTCCAAAATGGTGAGGAGGCCAAAAAATGTGTCATGATATGATCCAAAGCTTACTGTCAGAACTGTTAAACATCCAGAAAGTGTGATGTATGGGGTGCTTTTAGTGGTAATTATGGTAGAGGTGGCTTGTACTTTCTCCCAAAGAATATCACAATGAAGGGAAGTAACTATTTAGAAGTGTTACAACAGCATTTGTTCACATTTTGGCCGATTCATCAGTGTCAGTACTCCATGCATGATAGTGCCCCTGCACATAGGACAAAGATGGTTCAAAAGCTCCTGAAAGATAATAATATACCTGTACTTCAATGGCCTGGTAACTCTCCTGACCTAAATCCCATAGAAAATGCTTGGAATCAAATGAAAAATAAAATAGAAGAGCTGCAACCATCAAGTATTAAGGAGCTACAGGAAGTGTTGAAGTTGTGGGTGGAAATGGACAAAAAATATTTTGAATATCTAGCAGACTCAATGCCTAGGAGACTCCTGAAAGTCATAAAAGTTAAGGGAAATATGACCAAGTACTAATTGTATGCAGAAGTTAAAAATAAAACCATGTAAAGTCGGAATTTGTTGTTTTTATTACCTTGTAAAGATTTCCATTGTGGCGACTGTATAGAATAGCACTTAATTGTTTCATTGCTTGGTGTTAGGCAAAATTATGTTCAAAATAATTTCACTGAAAATGTGCTTTTGGCTTACTTCGAACAGAAAAGTAAACAGTGGAAATCTTCATTGTAGCTCAACTACTTGATTAAATTTTGTCTTAATGTAAAGAACAGTCAAGGTATTAGCAAGTACCATAAGCTTATAACATTCTTATGGCAAGGCTACATTGGTTACACTGAAATCTTGGAATTTACATTTTTTATATTTTTTGATAGGTTAGGGTGTGTAGAAATAGAAGACGTGCTATTTTTATAATTTGTACCACCTTAGGTCATTATATGGTCATTTAAAGAGACATGTGGAGGTGGTTGTTGACATTTAAATGTCCCGTAATACTACAGTGAAAATTCAAACTTCTTTAATAATCAACCTAACACTATGAAAATGTAACCACATGATGAGAATATTAGTTTAAACTAACAGCCAAATTTTCATGCTGGTATACCAAATATACTGCATTAGTTATTAATTATTTTGTATGAGAATACTGTAAAAATTACTCGCTATATAATATGTTCCATGTGACAATAGGTTTAAATTTTTAAAGGTGAATTTCTGTTTTTGACTAGTGCACCCTATTATAGGAAAGCCCATATTCTAATTTATTGAGAGTATTCTTTTAGCATTTGTTCTAATTTGCTTTCTTGTGTTACCTCAAAAATTCTGAAAATAGTGAACTTTTTATATGTTAACATTATGTAATTTTCAAAACATAAGTATTTATAAGAAAAGTGGATTGTGGAGTCCCTTATTAGCATATTATGGATCTAACATGCAAGTTTCACTAAACTAAATAAAAATCTTTGGCACACGGGACAACACACATATGAAGACAGTCCTTTCAAAAGAGGTTATCAAGAAAATTTCTATTGTGCATTCGTTTAGCTTCTCATGAGCTGCTGGAAAGGTGCACAGCTGGGAAAACACAGAATGCAAATGAATGCTTACACTCCCTGATATGGAACAAGTGTGTGAGAGAAACCTTTGTTTCAAGAAGGAAAATTGAGCTTGAAGTTACATCTACTGTTGCAGCTACAAAAAAACTGACAAAACTGGCTGCAAAAACTGAAGGCAATCATGTCAGGATTTAGTGTTAATGAATTAGGGATGAAGACCAGTGAGCGGAGAGATAATCATCGACTTCAGTGGAGTGCCACTTCTGGTCAGTGTGATAAAAGGTCATCCCGCAAGATACTGAAATATGATAAACTTGCTAACACAGCAGAAGAAATAGCAGAAAGAGGCTCCCATATATGCAAGAGGAGAATTTTAGCTCCCTGCAAAGGTTAGAAATATAAGATTTAAACAACCATTACTTTAAAGTTCATTTTCTGATAATTTTTCTTTCTAAAATTTTTCAGTACACAAAATGTCCCATGTGTGAAAGTTCTACATTTAGCTTAGTGAAACTTTCAGGTTAGGTTCATTACTATGTAAATAAGGAACTTCACATTTCCCGTTTCCTTTAAATACCCATGTTTGGAAAATTGTATGTTAAAACATGAAAAAGTTGTTTATTTCAAACTTTTTTGGAGTAACATATTTTTTTTTCTTTATTCTTTACCTGATTACCAGGGACAGGAATTATATGAAAATGCATTTATTTCTCTGTTGCCAGAAAGTATGCTCAATTGGAATGTGAGTGAATTACTAAATTCCTAACAATTTAACTAAGGTTTTAATGTGCATTTAATGGCATATTTTACATGTTTTGTTAATGTGCATAATATTTCTGTATTTTTAAATTATACTGCATATTTGCAGAAAATTTAAATTTTTTATTTATGTCTTGTGAATTTGCTACATGTACAAATACAATTGGTCTTAAAACTTGGCAACGCTGATAGAAACTTGCAACTCAAGCCTGCAGCGCATTTAGCTACATCATATCGGGAAATCCCCGCCTTATCTGGTTTGTTTCATCATTCTACAGTACAAATGAAGGTGGATATTAAGAGGTTCTCGGAATTATGTTCTACTATTGTTTGTAAACATAATATAATATTCAGTTAGTTTTAACTTAATTGTTTAGTTACATTTGATTTATAATACATTGTATCATATTAAAGGAATGAATTTCAAAATATTCAAAATTCACTTCTGAAATTTGACAGCAGGTTCACAAATCATAATAATTCCTCATTTCATCACGTGTGAGTTGAGACTTGAGGTCAGTGGAGTATAGCTTGTATAAAGTTTTTGTTTTCATAGAATCAAGTAGAAAGTAAATGTGAGTGACAAAGGTAGGTTACGGGGTTTCAAACAGATTTGATAACTACAGATGGTAGAATTTTGTTTTGTGGAGCATGTAAGAAAACGGTTAGTTGTGAAAAGTGTTTCCTAGTACTTCAACATTTGAATACTAATAAACACAAATATAATATCAAACTTAAATCCACAAAAAGTGTCCCTGTTCAAAAACTGTTAAGTGAATTTTCAGACAGTAATTTTTCACAATTCTTTGATTTGTATGAAGCATCATATTGGCAGACATTCCATTGTGGAAACTCACCAATCCTACATTCAGAAATTTCATTCAGCAGTATACTAAGTATAAAGTGCCAGACCAATCTACTCTTCACAAAAATTATGTGAAGAGGTGTTACAATCTCAAAATTAAAAATAGTAGAGAACAGATTGGAGATAGTTTTGTGTGGGTAGCAGTTGACAAAACACAGGACAGTGAGGGTCAGTTTATTGCAAATGTTATTGTTGGGTCTCTCCATGAAAACGAACCAACCACCCCATTTCTCCTTGCAATAGAACAACTTGATGCTACAAATAGCTCTTCCATATGAATGAATACTGAGTGCTAAATCTGATACACCTTGGGCTACTCCTGAGCTGGACCCTGGTCCCTTTGCTATTAGGGTAGCCCTTCAATAAAACTGCCTTCTACATACCATTACACATATTTACCTTTTCACTAATCTTATCCTGCTCCCACCCTTAAATTTTTATTTCTGTTTTTCTGTCATCTCCTACCCCTATTCCTTTCCCTCTTTCTCAACCTTTTCTTATCAACTTCACTCATAACTTCTTTTCATCAGTTTGCATTGTACACTTCATTAGTTTTCATTTCAATACTTCACTACCCATAACACTTATAACCTCACTTTCACTGTGTATAAAAACCCTCTGCTTCCTCATTTATGGATTACCCAACCATGTTTTAAACCTTGTTGCTCTCGGCGAAATACCCCTTTCTTTCTTTTTCTCCTGCCTAGTTCTCCCTTTCCCCCTCACCCTCACTGGTATCGCTTCCTCTCTGTGCTCTCCAATGCCCAATGTTGTCATCCCCCACCTTGGCTCTTTCCTCATTTTTTTCGCATGCCACATCATACCATTTCGTTACCTTGCGTTTTGCTCGCCCCTGACCTTGACTTTGAAGCACTTGTCACTGAAACAACACGTGTTGCAATTTGCTGAGTAGTCGTCTGTTCTATGATATTTCTTGCTGATGTTCGGTCGTTTCCTTGTTTTTCTTGGTGCAATGCCTGCTGATCTTGCCTCTGCCCATTGCTTGGTTCATTTTTCCTCTCTGTTGCCTGGTCAACTGCGTACAGCTTAATGTAAACCCTCTTGCCTTCATTTCTTGCTTGTCTTCTCTGATTAATTAGCTCCTGCATTTGCTCCCTTTGTGCATACATTAAGTCCTTGTTGATGTAAATAGTTGATCCTCTCAATTTTCTTGCCTGTTTTAGTACTTCTTTAGCCATTTGTGTGTTTGTAAACTTCACAAGAATATTTCTTTTCCCTGGTATTTTGCCGATTCTAAATGCGTCACAAATCTCGTATCCTCTCAGATGTATTTCCAATTTGTTCACTAGTAGATCTTCTAAATCCTGATATACTCCCACTCCACATTTTTCTTCTACTCCTGAAATCACTACATTGTATTTTCTGCTTTTATCTTCCATTCTTTCAAGTGTTCTTTTTAAATTTTGAATTTCCAGTTTTAACGTATCCATTTCTTTGTTTCCTCTATCGTATTTCATCTACTCTTGTGTAAATCTCTCTGCCAGTCCGTTATCTCTTACTACAACTGTTTCGTTTATCTGCCCTTTAGCTGCCATGTCGCTTAACTCCTTTTTCACCTCGGCCACGGGAGCCTCCTTCACCATACGTCCGCTCAGTTCCACTGCTAGATCCGTACTCCCTCTTCCATATCCAAATTGTTTATTGATTCGTTGAACTGTCTATGGCCTAATGGTATTCAGTACGAGTGTGTATTACTCTTTGTAATGGATGCTGCAAGTTACATGATAAAAGCTGACACTGCTCTGAAAGTTATATTTCAAATATGATACATTTGACTTGTCTTGCACATGGTTTACATCAGGTAGCAGAAACAATTTGTGCAAATTTCCCATCTATAGATAAGCTACTATCTTCTGTAAAGAAAGTATTTGTTAAAGGACCATATAGAAAACAAGCTTTTGAAGCAACTGCACCGAATGTCCCACTTCCACCAGGACCTATTATAACACATTGGGGAACATGGTTATGTTACACCGAATATTTGGAAACAGTCAGGAATGTAGTGAATACATTTGATCCCAAAAATTCTGAATCAGTTAAAATTGCCCAAGATATATTAAGGAATCCAGAAGTAGAAAGTAACCTTTCCTTTAAATCTGCACATTTCTCTCATCTTCCATCTGCCATAACTTGTTTGGAAACCAACAACACTAAGTTGTCCCAGTCATTTAAGTGCATTCAAAACCACAATCTCTAAATTGAATTCAATACCTGGGACCATCGGTAATGTAAGGAAGGAAAAAGCATGTAGTATTGTTTCAAAAAACTGGGATACGACTAAAATGTGTGAGATTAAAGAAATCTTAACAGGGAACCATTCTAGTGAAAAGCCACTCAGAGTTATTCAAATAGCAGCTTTTGTGTATGCACCTCTATCATCCTGTGAGGTGGAGAGAAGTTTTTCCCGCTATAAGGATATCTTAAGCAGCAACAGGAGGTGGCTAACAATGGAAAATGTAAAACATTTGGTTATTGTAAACTGCAACAAAAAAGAAGTTAAGACAGAGGAGAACTAAATGTGAGTACTCATACTGTGTTTATTTTTTTTATGTAAGGAAAATTCAGGGTTTCCACAAAAGAACTCCCAGGTTTTGAGGTTCAATATTTGTATTAAATCACAATCTGAGTTTAATATGTTATACCAGGTGAGTCAGCTACCCCTTATTCTCGAGTTTTATGCAATCCGCATTTTATACCCCAACATGAAAACATCGACCCCATTACTAGGTTCTACCCGCGTATTTAACATGGATGTTAAACACTCGATGAAATTAGTACTAATATAGATGTTATCACATCGCTTTTTAATATATTCGTAATTAGACAGCTGACGTTTGCACTTCTACAAATGTTCACTGGAACCAGCGAAAATTACATCTTAAACGGAATGTTTACCTAACACGTTACTAGGTAGCTCAGTTGGAATGGGCGCAAGACTCCGAAGTAATCTGTCTGCTGTGAAGGTGGTTCGAATCACCTGCATGTACTAATTTTTTTTTTTTTCCGTGCAATCCTCAGAATTTACAAACTATTATTCTGAAAACTGTTATTATATTCATTTGTACTGTTTTATTTATGTTTTATGACATTGTTTGATGTTTCTTTATTAGTGAACTACAATTATGTAGTTGTTTAAACACACCTATAGGTAGGTGCAATTGAAATAAAGATCATTCATACACATTTGAACACAGAAAGCAAGGAAATTGCATTGTCAGAGTTTAACATGGAAGTTAAACTCAATTTTGCACACAATGAATTATTGTGCTATTAAAAATGCAGACAACCAAAAACGATTCAAATTATAATGTCCTAAACCCTCAGGGACTTCATAATTAGATTATTGTGAATTCGGTTTCCAAGTTTTGATGAACATAAAAAAAAATATTTACAATGCTGAGACTCGAACCTGTGTCATTAGGGGTTAAGTGGAGAGGACCGTCACAATCCTATTCAGATATTTCGAGACTTCCTGAAAGCACGTACCACGTCCAATAGTAGGACTTGTATGCCTGGCGCTATGCCATTGCCACCTCGCAAGTTTTCGGGCTTGATTTAGCCTTTTAAGACAGTTTTAATCACTTACTGGGCGTTTTAATATTATTACATATTAATTGAGATGCACGAGGCGTAGTTCACGCAAAAATGCAAATAAACTGTTGTGTAATAGTATGTCCGTTTTGACTGTATGGGTCCATGATGGATGAGGCGTGTCTAAATTTTTCCTAATTTTTGGCAGCCAATCCCTACTCTAAGTACAAGAATCCACCATTTTCTTTTTAGCTGACGTTGTTAGTGTACTCATATGATAGGCCCATTTTTTCCGAGACGTTTACTGAATTGCGTTGCTATGTATACTCTAATAAAAAGTTTGTAAAATTGGCCGGAAACCGGAATTCGCTCTCAGTAAACGAGTCGTATGTTTTTGAGGTGTACTTTAGCGAGGAGTATGTTCTGTCCCTTAAAGCACTGTTGCTCTCAATTTTGCGCATTCCTCTCTTTAAGAACGTCAAGCAATACATTTTAGTAAGTGCAAAACTGGACTAAGGCACACATGCCGTTAGATGGGTGGCCTACCTTCCAAAAAAAAAGGCGCGGCTGACTCACCTGGTATATGACTAAAGGCAATATTCTCAAGTGTTTATTACCATTTAGTACATTTCAATGTGGGCCCCATTAGTGGCACGGGTCGCATCCAAACGATATTCTATCTCTCCCCAGGTCCACTGAGTGAGTGTTTTGTAGGGTAGAATATCGTCTGGATGTGTCCCGTGCCACTACTGAGGGCCACATTGAGTTGTACTAGATGGTAATAAACACTTGAGAATATTACCTTTAAAGTCATATATAACAGTTCAAACTCAGATTGTGATTTAATACAAATATTGAACCTCAAAACCCAGGAGTTCTTTTGTGGAAACTCTGTATATTCTGACCCTTTAATATAAATTATAAATTTTGCCAAGTTAAATCATTTGTTTGGTTTTTGCAATATTTTAATTTTCAGATTCCTTAAAAATTGACTTAATCTTCGTTTTTTCTTTTTTGGTCTTAGTAATGATGTTTGAGTATTTTGTATGGACATATTTATGTGCATATTTTGGAAGTTTTCTCTGCATAAATGCATGCATATTAAAGGGATTATAAGAACATATAATTCCTGTCCCTGCTGATTACCCTCCCCTTATGTAGGACTTACATCTTCTAGGACTTACGAGCCAGAACACAGGAACCTATGGACCGGACAGAGTGAAGACCTGGAACCGGGTGGTCAGGCAAGTACCAGGTATGAGAGTCAGGAAGAGGATGACTGAAATGTGGGCAAAATCGATGATTGGAAAGGTGATAATGGAGCAATTGGTGGAATGAGTGGCAAGGGAAACCGGAGAGCCCAGAGAAAACCTGCCCTGATGGCGCTTTGTCCACCATGAATACCACATGTGGGTGCCTGCGATCGAACCCGGGCACTTAGGTGGTAGGCAAATGCTCTAACCGCTCGGCCACAGCACTGCCTTTGAAGCAGCATAAAAAAAATTTAGGACAAATGTTAAAAGAATATTCTCAAAAAAAATAGAATGTGGATCTTTTATAATACTATGCGCTAGCCAAAAACACAAAGTCCCTTTTAAAAATTCAAACCTTTTGTCACGTGGAATATTTTATATAGCAAGTGTTTTTTTACAATAGTTTCACACAAAATATTTAATAACTAATGAAATATTTGATATGCCAGCATGAAAATTTGTATGTTTAGAGTAATAATCTCATTCATTATGGGGCTACATTTTCATAGCGATAAGATAATTATTAAGGAAGTTGTAATTTTCAGTGTACCCTTGCATTAAAGCAAATATATGAAATTTACAGGCCTAAAAAATCAAATTCTAAACCAGAAACAAAAGCACTACACACAAGAGTTGATCTCATTTGTAATGTCAATTCTCTGGTTTCAAAAATGTCGCTATACACGCGAATGAATCTCATTCTAAAAGTGTGTTCTTCTAGTGTCAGAAATCAATATAATATTGATATTTTACAAATTTGAGTGTTCCCTAAAAAGATAGTATATGTTACACGTGTTAAAAGTTGTTTTATTTTGCTCAAGGATTGCGAAACAAAACTGTACCTTGAACCCTTGTATTATAATCTACTGTTATCTAGAATGAAATGCTTGAATTGCATCTGTGATAAGCCATCAATTTTCTGATGGAAAAGCTGTCTGAGTCTCACTTTTTGAATTGTTCAGATGATTGGACTCTGAGTGAATAATGTTTCAGAATAATGCATTTCGTATAGCTCTGTTTCAGTATGCATGATTTTGTGTTGAAATATGTTTCACCAATGACAGTCAAATGAAGCAGCTAATGTCCATTCCAAACCAGAGTGCTTCTCACTGTAAACAAACTGTTTGCAAAAGTAGTTCACAATCCCCACCCCTAAACAGCTGCTTCTTGCTCTCACATGGCTTGCTGCATATCACTAACAAAAAGGTGCTCTGCATGAGAATCATAGTTGAAAATGCAACCTGAAGTAGCAATAAGCTTGCAGAAATTAACATTTTACTTCTGTTACTTGCAATTCTCAGGCAAAGGTGCCACATCCAAATCCGAATTGACTGAAGATGACTCAGCTGCCATACTGAATCAGTCTGTTCCCTACTCATTTTGGTTAAACTTTTCTATGAAACGCTGTAAACTTGGATGTTATTTTCATAACATGGTATTGCAAGCAACAGGTAATTTTTCAAATATTGAGTTGAACACATGAAGTATTTAATTTACACCAAAAAGTTAAGTCAATTAATAACACTACACAACACTTACTTATAATTTACCAGAACATGTTTCGGAGCTGACTTACCTCCTATCTCAACCAGACATGGACTGGTTCTCCTTGGTGTGGATGGTGATGTTTCCCCTGAGGTCTCCTCTGGTGGTGGTTCAAGGAACTTGCTGAAGATACCCTTTTCGGGGATGTAGAAATTGAATACTCTATTTCTATTTTTGAAAATGATTTGTTCCTATGTGGACAGCTCTTGTTTTCCCGTTACATGTTGGAGGAGTTTTGGTTCTGGCTTTATGTTGTGATTTTTTGTCCAAAAGTGAGTGGCAACTGCTGATGTTACCAACTGTTTGTTTTTTATGTTTCTAAAGTGTTCCTTGGATCTTATTTTTAAATTTTAAGCTTCCAAACTTTATGTGAGGATGGCTGTTGTTCAGCTGGTCAAAAAACAAGTTTAAACTGCTGCGTCCATGTGGCCACACCACAAATGTATTGTCCACCTATCTAATCCACACACCGAGTGCTGTTGTGGCATTGTCTAAAACCGTTTGTTCCTGGGCTGCCATAAATATATTAACTATAACAGGTGAAAGTGGTGAACCCATGGCAGCCCCTTGATTCTGTGAGAAGAAATCCCCTTTGTATTGAAAAAAAAGGTTGATTTTAGACAAAAAGCAAATAAGTCGGCCCAGTCCTCTGGAAGATCACGTGATAATGCAGAGAATCACTTGGCCAATGAGGGCTCACCTCCACCTGCCTGCCTGCCTGTATAAAAAGCTGACAAGCCGCAACAAGTGGCGCAGTTTGCCTTTGAAGACGACCACGACAAGATGGTTGAAACGTCGGTTTTATCCAACTTGAGGCGGCAACAACCGGATGGCCAAGATATTTATACGTGAGGTCGCTTAAAAGCGAGGCCGGGTGTGCCCAATAGTGTCGTGCAAAACACGCTCTGTGCTCACTTCATGTTTGTCGAGTGTGGCCAACACCGAAGTTTGTTCTCTACAGGCGAGTCAAACTGCGTTTTCGTTCGACATTGCCCCTTGTTTACTAGCGTCTCTCGATTCGTAATCACAGGGCGAAGTTCGGACGGCTGGCACGATATCCGGCGTCACAGGGCGAAGTTCGGACGGCTGGCACGATATCCGGCGTCACAGGGCGAAGTTCGGACGGCTGGCACGATATCCGGCGTCACAGGGCGAAGTTCGGACGGCTGGCACGATATCCGGCGTCACAGAGCGAAGTTCGGACGGCTGGCACGATATCCGGCGTCACAGGGCGAAGTTCGGACGGTTGGCACGATATCCGGCGTCACAGGGCGAAGTTCGGACGACTGGCACGATATCCGGCGTCACAGGGCGAAGTTCGGACGACTGGCACGATATCCGGCGTCACAGGGCGAAGTTCGGACGGCTGGCACGATACCCGGCGTCACAGGGCGAAGTTCGGACGGCTGGCACGATATCCGGCGTCACAGGGCGAAGTTCGGACGGTTGGCACGATATCCGGCGTCACAGGGCGAAGTTCGGACGGCTGGCACGATATCCGGCGTCACAGGGCGAAGTTCGGACGGCTGGCACGATATCCGGCGTCACAGGGCGAAGTTCAGACGACTGGCACGATATCCGGCGTCACAGGGCGAAGTTCGGACGGCTGGCACGATATCCGGCGTCACAGGGCGAAGTTCGGACGACTGGCACGATATCCGGCGTCACAGGGCGAAGTTCGGACGACTGGCACGATATCCGGCGTCACAGGGCGAAGTTCGGACGACTGGCACGATATCCGGCGACTGGCGATATCCGGAGAAATTCGTAATCAAGCTAGCACGAATATTACTTCATCTACTGCTTACCTATAATAAGCACCTTAAAATTCGATGTCACGTTTCATCGGAAATACATATTTTGAGTTTATCTGTTTTAAAGAAAAGTTTACTTTCTTTACTACGTATCGGAGGAAGTACTGCATTCCACCCCAAAAAAGTCGATACCAAGATTTCACTGGAAATATACGTTTTGGGGCTCTCTGAATCCAAAAATAAGTATTTTTAGAAAAAGGTGTATGTGTGCCTGTGTCTGTTAAAGCATTACTTAAAAACAAACCGTCGGATAAATACGAAACGCGGTATTTAAGTTTAGTATCTTCCAAGTATGCCACACGAAGATTTTCATCAAAATCCTCTGCTCCAACTACCCTTTACATGGAGCATTTTTCGAATAACTCCATTAAGTCAAAAAGGTTCTAACGACTTTGATTAATATATCGCATATTTAAGCTACTTTCATGGCAAACAAAGACTATATGTTGAGTTCTCTAGAACAGGGATGTCCAATCTTCTCTCTGGAGAATTTTACGTAATGAGCGGCTATTTTCCACTCCACTCCTTCAGTCGGAGGGACAGACAGTCTGTATTCAGTGACGGACACAAACAGGCGATTTCACGGCGGTTTCTGAGTTTCACTTTTCTGGGAATGTCCTCTGAAGACCTCTTCATTCTACATCATTTTTGCATAAATGGTAAACAGTGAGAGACAGACAAAAGTTTATTAAATAAAAATGTGGATCTCGTTAAAACACATAATTTATATCAAGTACTTCGTTTTTCTTTTGAGTGAACTATTTCCGAGATGTTCTTTCTTATTTGTTTGAATTTGCCAATACTTATAATTTTTTCAAACAGGAATGTGATATTCCTATTTTTATCTCTTGGTCTTGCAAAGAGAACGGAATTCAAAGGCATCGCATAGCAACTAGCTCTTAAAACATTTCACTATCGTTTAAAGCCTACTATTCCCATATTCTCCTTGCACCTACAAGAAAATTAGCATTAACATACTTTCTGATAATGGTTATGTCGCTAAAATGAAGTAAGCATTTGCAAGAATAGCGTGTATAAGGGTGAGTACAAACAGCTCTACATGTATTTGCGAACAGAGTTTCTCCAAATTGAACTATATTAAAAGTGTGTATCGCAATATGTTACGCGACGATCACTTGGTGGATCTTCTAAGGCTATGCACTTAGACTTTCTCGCCAAATATTGATTGACTGTTAAACGCAAGCAGTACCAAAGAAGTCACTTATGAACAGACGTTTCTTTTGAAAGTATTTCTAAATCAAACGCAACGTACATATAACCAACCCGCCACTGCAATACAATTCACCGCCGGGGTTTAAAGAGAGGCAAAGTCCAGCTGCAGTGGAAAGAGGTAAATGCAAACTGCCCTCTTTCGCAAACGTTGGACGTCGCTGCTCTAGAAATAGCCTCTGAAGTCTTGTTTGTCCTGCTTGAAGCGCTGTTGTACATTTGGTAAACCGGCACTACAGCCCATGAAGAGCCAAGGCTTACCGCCCAGCCGCTGCGTCCCCCACCTCGGCCCACTGGAGGCGTCATTGTTGGGGTGCAGTACTGGAGGGTGGTACTGGTCAGCGTCCCTATCCCTCCCGGCCAGTTATGCGGTCTTCACGACCTGGGGCCGCTACTTTTCCTTCAAGTAGCTCCTCAGTTGGTCCCCCCGGGACTAACGAGGTTGAGTGCACCCCGTGCCAGACCTCCCAGAGGGTGCCGGGGATCGAACCAGTGTCCTCCGCGCCAGAGGCTCTCTACGGAGATTTCGTCATAACGTACAAGATTTCTCGGATACCTTTTTGTGGCAGATATTAATGATTTGTATTTTGAGATATTTTATACCTCTCCCAACTGCAAATCACTATTCTCTTTTCCTTCTCCCTTCCTCCCACCCTTCCCTCTTCCTCCCTCCCTCCCTTTCTTTCTTCCTTTCTTCCTTCCTTCCTTCCTTCCTTCCTTCCTTTCTTTCTTCCTTCCTTCCTTCCTTCCTTTCTTTTCTTTCTTTCTTTCTTTCTTTCTTTCTTTTCTTTCTTTCTTTCTTTCTTTCTTTCTTTCTTTCTTTCTTTCTTTTCTTTCTTTCTTCTTTCTTTCTTTCTTTCTTTCTTTCTTTCTTTCTTTCTTTCTTTCTTTCTTTCTTTCTTTCTTTCTTTCTTTCTTTCTTTTCTTTCTTTCTTTCTTTCTTTCTTTCTTTCTTCTGTCTGTCTGTCTGTCTGTCTGTCTGTCTGTCTGTCTGTCTGTCTTTCTTTCTTTCTTTCTTTCTTTCTTTCTTTCTTTCTGTCTTTCTTTCTGTCTTTCTGTCTGTCTTTCCTTCTTTCTTTCCTTCCCTCCTTCCTCCCTCCCTCCCCACCCTCCTTTCGTTAGTTCGTTCCGTCCTTCTAGGTACGTCTGTTTTGACGCAGTGTAGCAAGCAAGGACCTCTTGCAAATATCGGTTCAAACGTGCCCCTTGAACTTGAACAAACTCGAGTGTTCTAGGTTACACGTTGCACTCCTACGTGTTGCTGGTTGCATGCGCAGCAAAGCCCACGTCGTCTCGCCTTGTTTTCGTGTCTCAAGTTCGAACAATGCACGACACAAGAGCCCAGTAACTTGAATTGGATAATTATGTACCTACCCAGAATTCCCTGATCTAAGTAGTTCTCAGCAAATACTGTTTTCCCAGCATACGCAACTGGACCTCAACAGACCTTCGTGAAATTAGATTCGCTACCTTCTTGCTGCTCACATGCTCTCACATTCCATTCAAATGTTGCAAGTTTTACAAATCGAAAATACTTTTTCCAAGTTTACCTACGCTTCTTTGTAATCCCTACGTGGCTTTGCAGATTCTCGATCTGTCGGTCCGGCTGGCTCAGTTTTTTTCTCTTTATTAATGTATTTTGCTACTGTTTAAAACTTCTTAATGATCTTTTCTTCCCGTTTCAGTAACTTCCATGGCTTTGAAATTCCGTCTCAAATAGGATACAGGTAGGCAATTGTAGTGTTTTATCCAAATCATACTTGAGCTCAAATACAGTACATATTGTAGTGTTTTATCCAAATCATACTTGAGCTCAAATACAGTACATATTGTAGTGTTTTATCCAAATCATACTTGAGCTCAAATACAGTACATATTGTAGTGTTTTATCCAAATCATACTTGAGCTCAAATACAGTACATATTGTAGTGTTTTATCCAAATCATACTTGAGCTCAAATACAGTACATATTGTAGTGTTTTATCCAAATCATACTTGAGCTCAAATACAGTACAAATTGTAGTGTTTTATCCAAATCATACTTGAGCTCAAATACAGTACATATTGTAGTGTTTTATCCAAATCATACTTGAGCTCAGATACAGGTAGGCAATTGTAGTGTTTTATCCAAATCATACTTGAGCTCAAATACAGTACAAATTGTAGTGTTTTATCCAAATCATACTTGAGCTCAAATACAGTACATATTGTAGTGTTTTATCCAAATCATACTTGAGCTCAAATACAGTACATATTGTAGTGTTTTATCCAAATCATACTTGAGCTCAGATACAGGTAGGCAATTGTAGTGTTTTATTAAAATCATACTTGAGCTCAAATACAGTACATATTGTAGTGTTTTATCCAAATCATACTTGAGCTCAGATACAGGTAGGCAATTGTAGTGTTTTATCCAAATCATACTTGAGCTCAAATACAGTACATATTGTAGTGTTTTATCCAAATCATACTTGAGCTTAAATACAGTACATATTGTAGTGTTTTATCCAAATCATACTTGAGCTCAAATACAGTACATATTGTAGTGTTTTATCCAAATCATACTTGAGCTCAAATACAGTACATATTGTAGTGTTTTATCCAAATCATACTTGAGCTCAAATACAGTACATATTGTAGTGTTTTATCCAAATCATACTTGAGCTCAAATACAGTACATATTGTAGTGTTTTATCCAAATCATACTTGAGCTCAAATACAGTACAAATTTGAGGCGGAAGTCGTTGTTCGGTTCTCGTTGTCGCCCGTTGATTTGGTTCTTTCCCGCTAGCTCAGCTTGAGATCTCTTTATTTTATCTCGGGTCTGCGTAGGTGTGATAGACAACCCAAGAAAACCTTTGCATACTATTTATTGCATCTTAGATACTTGCGGGAGCTATGCCGATCTGCTACACGCAGAAGAATCGCACTCACGTCTGCACTCCACAACGTGCGGTGCTGGTCTGGGTAGTGACCAGACGCTTTCTGGCTTACCCACGCTAGGAAAACCGTTCACTTCAATTTTGAATGTCATGACGTCATCCAAGAAAGCCTCGTATCCAAAATGCTATTTCCTTTTCCCGCAATTTAGAAATGTCCCTTTCTATTATAACATGTTCTTTTATGAATTTCGAATATATAATTCCCTTTTTAGGATTAAACGATGTTTACTTTATATTTTATTAAATATATCGCGCGAATTTTAAGGTTAGCAGACCTGACTTTCGAACGTGTATTTAAACTATGTAGTATGACGTCATGACTCGTTAATTTCAAACCAATAATGCGTTTATCCTACAAATTTAACGACTATTATTTACTCATATCTTGCTCACCTTACAACACTTCCTGCTCTATTATCTATTTATGTTATTACTCAACACTTATCGCAAATCTCATATCCGGCAATTAAATTAAAACGTGTCTTTATCAAGCCCATTCGATTGGAAATCTAAATTTCGGTATCAAATGCCCCCATTTATGTTATTTTATTATTTCATAATAAAATAATGTAAATGTCTTGCCCGAAAGAAAAATTAAAAATTACTCCTGTATTTTGAATAATCGGCAACACTCCCATTATATACAATTTTCAATTACACTGTTTTTGAAATTGGTTATTAACACATTTTATCATTAATCTTTTTAACATGATAAACAATTGTACACTTGACTAAACATTAATCCTTAAATACTAATTACAATATGTTATGGTTTCTTCTGTGAAGCTTTTATATAAAGGTTAAATTTCAAGAGTCTTTCTTTATACTTCCTTCTTTTAGTTCATGTTTGCTCACTTCGCTCTCACTATCACTTGCACTGTGATTTTTCACTTTTGTTATTGTAACACATATCTGTACTAGATCCTTTAAGCACTAAAATGTACATATATTTATATAAATCCATTACACTCTTCAGACAAGTTCTTTCTTTGTCTTGCTATGATAACTATTTATACATCTAAATATTTTAACAAATGTTTACAAAGTAAATATTCTGTTTTCTCTCTATGCGGAGATGAACATTTTAACAATCTTTCTGAAGCTGTTATTGTGAGCTTTATACAATATATTCTTAAGCTCTTTGTAGTAGATAGCAATTCACATTCTGCATTTTTCATGAATATGTAAGTACCTGACCAATATATGGTTTTCAAGTAAGCTAACATTTAAATTTTATCTCAAAGCTGATTGGGCGCCAATATACAAATGACACTTCGAATTTTTTTTTACATGAAGTCAAGGTTCCAAGGTACCACACGGTTTCTTGTATGGTCGAAGGAGTTGTTTATGCCATCTTCCCAGACATTTTTCATTTTTAACATCTTTTAACTCATAGGTATGATAACCAAATTTTGATATAATTTCTGCAGGACCTTTATATAACAATTCCATCCTTTTGTTCCTACCTCGCAAGGCACTTGATAACTTATGGTCTTTAACTAGTACCCAATCGCCTATCTTAGGTTCCCATTTATGTTTTCTACTCTTTTTCTTTAATTTTCGCTTCTCTGCCTTTTTCTTGATTCGTTCAAAAGCAATTTTCGCTCTTTCTTCTTCACTTAACTGAATGTCATTAATTTTCAGTGTTTTTGGTACCCCGATCAATATTGGTTCTGGTTCAATTCCTAACATTAATTTTATTGGTGCAAACCCAGTAGTTACATTAATGGTGTGATTGATAATCTTTTCTATCAATGGACAATATTTCACCCAATCCTTGTGATTATGATGTGTAAGTACACGTAAATAAATTCCTATATCTCGGAGGACACGTTCTGTTGGATTCCCTGATGAAAAGTATGAGGAACAATAATTTAGTTTTCTCGAGTCTAATGTCACCCTGATCTTCCATTGGCCTTATTTACAATACATAGGGGATTCACAAATTCTGAATTCGAAATCTCAATAACCTCATCTTCTAACATTGACTTTATAACTGCATCTACCTCTTCTCTTATTGTACTAGGGATAGCTCTCGCTTTATGTGTAAAAGGTTTGATAGGTATCATCTCAAACGAATGAGTATAAATATTACATTTACCAGGTTTCTCAGAGAATACTTCTTTATTTCGGATTAATATTTCAAACAGTTTATCCCTCTGTTGTTCATTTAGTTGATCAGCCTGAGTTGCCTTTTCCCTCAACAATTCTTCTAAGTCTCCACTACTCTCCCTATCATAGTACCTAGTTGCGTCAGAAAACCTCAAATTGTCTATGAAATCATTTTTATCCCATTCTACATTTTCTTCATTATCGACACTGTACTCTTTGACATTTACTTCAGTTAATTCCATAGCTCCTACTTTAACATATTCTACAAAGAATGTATCCCCTTGGATTTCTTCTTCCTCTTTTTCTCGTACAATAGTTTCTGAACTACTATCTTCCACAAAAGGCACTATAATGGTCTCATCTTCAACTTTCATTTCTAGAATCATGTTTTTAAAATTCACCACAGCTTCCCAGGCATAAAGACAATCACAACCTATTATAATATCTGTCACAAGTCTTCCTACAATCAGAAATAAAATTCCTAGTATTCTCCCATTTATTTCAATATTTATCATTGCTTGAAATTTTACTATCTCTTTTCGTTTTCCCACAGCTAGCGAGCAATATATCCCATTAACTGGTAAAGACATTACTTTAAAACCACTACTTTGTAAATTATCATAAAAATTTTGTGAGCATACTGTGCTATTTGATCCCGTATCTATAATTGCATTGTATTGTTTTCCATTTACTCCAATTTTGATTTTAGGTGGATCTCCTACTTTTTCGTTTTCGTCGATTCTATTTTTCCATTCTCTTTTCTTTTGTATCATCATTTGCCTTCCAGGACTATTTATTTCCGAGTACTTATCACAATCATTACTAGGATACCCAGTTCTCACTGAAGGCGCGTTTGACCGGGTCTGGCGTTTCCCTGATTTTTAGGTATTGCTCCCGTACTATTTCCCGAATTGTTACTTCTGTTTTCCTGCATTAAATCGGGGTTACTTCCTACCATGTTTTTGACCGTGTTAATGGCCTCAACCATTTCCGCATTTTCGGGGGAATTTCGTCCATTAGAATACCTTTCTCCCTGTCTTGGTGACCTCGGTCTAAACTCATTATCTCCGTTTGTCCAATACCCATCATTTGAATTTCTATTATGTCCAAAATAACGACCCCGTCTACCTCGATCAAATCTATTTGTATTCATATAATTCACCCTTATATTTCTTCCCCTTAGATTACCATTTCTATTTTGGTGATGCCCTTCCTGGTTATATCTACCTTGATTTTCCCACCGGAACGATTCCATCCTTGGTACTGGTCCTTTATATCTTTCCCTAATCTCACTTCTATTCTGATAATACTGTGCCCCTTGCCCGAAAGAATTGACAGTTTCTTTTTCTTCATATTTATTTCCAAATGCGTGTTTTGGCTTATTGACTTCTAAGGCTGATAATAATTCGATCATAGCTGCAATGCTATCGGGTCGGGCTATGATTAGGTAGTGTTGAAGCGTTTCCGGAAAATGTGGAGTAACAATATTTATTAGATCTTTTTCATCTAAGGGAGGATCCAACATCTTCGATTTTCTCGCTATTCTCATAAAATAGTTGACCATCGATTCCTCCGATCTAGGATTAAACTTTCCATTGCTTAATTCAACTCTAATATTAGCCTGCCTACTAGCTCCCCAATATCTGGTTAAAAAGATGTTCCTAAAGGTCCTGTAATCATTATTGTTACCCATAGAAAGGCCTAGCCAATTAGCAGCATTACCCTTTAGGCATTTTCTTACTATCACCATCTTGTACTCCTCCGGTATACGTTTCACCGTGAAGTACTCTTGTAACCCTTCTAAAAAGGCTTTAGGATCATCTGAATCTTCATTTTCAAAAACTGGAGGTGTCATTTCATTTAAGACATGGTTAGGCCAATGTAAATTTGAATTGTCACCTATCCCTGAGCTATTTCCGAGATCAGAATGGGAATTACTGTTACCCCTATTTTGCATCGAAATGTCAGCTGATACACCTGGTATTGCCTCGTTTCTTGCAACTTCATTACTAAGATTGTTGTGATTACATGCATTTTCATTTAATTTCAAATTTTCTAAGGCCTCTTTTACCTGAGTAATTTCTGTCACTACTCCTTTTATTTTGTCTGTAACATCCTCCAAATTTCTAGCCTGCCTTTCACTTTCTACATCAGATCTTTCCATTCTAACTTTACACCCCTGTAGCTCTTCTCTAATTTCTTCCCTGTCTTTATCTAACCTTTGTACTACCTCTTCCCTTTGTTTGTCTAATTTATATGTTACTCTTTCCCTTTCTTTCTCTAATTTTTCACTAACTTGTTGACCTAATTTCTTTTCAGAATTCTTTACTTCTTGCCTTATTGTCTCTAATTCTCCCTTAACCTGTTCTCTATTTTCTTTTACTTCACTACTAACTTTATTAATTTCCTCCCTAACTTCTTCCCTAAAGGTTTCTAAAGCTCTCTTCTGATTTTCCAATTGCATTCCCAATTCCTGTTGTCCCTTCTCTAGTTTCTGTCCTAACTCTATACTAGTTTCATCTATCTTTTGACTTAACTCTGTACTCATCATTTTCACTGTTCTTAATTCTTTACTAGTTTCATCTATTATCTTTTGACTTAACTCTGTACTCATCTTTTTCATTATCTTTTGAAACATATTCTCTATTTCTGACATAATCACTGGCCTTTCTGAATTAGTACTAAACATTTCTGAGCTACCTCTAGGTGTTTCTCTAACGTTCTGATCTTCTACTTCTTGGCATATTCTGCTACCGATTATATTTTGACTATATTCTTCCATCCTACTTACACTTTTCTCAATTTCCGGACTCTCAAAACCTAGAAAATCGCTATCACTGTCTTCCATTTCTAAGCTATTTACATGTGTTTTTCTACTCACCAAAATTTTCAATATTTTCACTATTTCACTATTTTTTTTTTTTTTTTTTAACTGCACTTAAACTTGTTCACTACACGTTTCACAGATGTTCACACGCTGGGCACCTTCTTGTCTGCTGGTTCGATGCTGGCTCGGTCGTCTTGGGGTTGGTCCATTCTTTCGACGCCACACGTTGGGTTGCCATTTGAGGCGGAAGTCGTTGTTCGGTTCTCGTTGTCGCCCGTTGATTTGGTTCTTTCCCGCTAGCTCAGCTTGAGATCTCTTTATTTTATCTCGGGTCTGCGTAGGTGTGATAGACAACCCAAGAAAACCTTTGCATACTATTTATTGCATCTTAGATACTTGCGGGAGCTATGCCGATCTGCTACACGCAGAAGAATCGCACTCACGTCTGCACTCCACAACGTGCGGTGCTGGTCTGGGTAGTGACCAGACGCTTTCTGGCTTACCCACGCTAGGAAAACCGTTCACTTCAATTTTGAATGTCATGACGTCATCCAAGAAAGCCTCGTACCCAAAATGCTATTTCCTTTTCCCGCAATTTAGAAATGTCCCTTTCTATTATAACATGTTCTTTTATGAATTTCGAATATATAATTACCTTTTTAGGATTAAACGATGTTTACTTTATATTTTATTAAATATATCGCGCGACTTTTAAGGTTAGCAGACCTGACTTTCGAACGTGTATTTAAACTATGTAGTATGACGTCATGACTCGTTAATTTCAAACCAATAATGCGTTTATCCTACAAATTTAACGACTATTATTTACTCATATCTTGCTCACCTTACAACACTTCTTGCTCTATTATCTATTTATGTTATTACTCAACACTTATCGCAAATCTCATATCCGGCAATTAAATTAAAACGTGTCTTTATCAAGCCCATTCGATTGGAAATCTAAATTTCGGTATCAAATTGTAGTGTTTTATCCAAATCATACTTGAGCTCAAATACAGTACATATTGTAGTGTTTTATCCAAATCATACTTGAGCTCAAATACAGTACATATTGTAGTGTTTTATCCAAATCATACTTGAGCTCAGATACAGGTAGGCAATTGTAGTGTTTTATTAAAATCATACTTGAGCTCAAATACAGTACATATTGTAGTGTTTTATCCAAATCATACTTGAGCTCAGATACAGGTAGGCAATTGTAGTGTTTTATCCAAATCATACTTGAGCTCAAATACAGTACATATTGTAGTGTTTTATCCAAATCATACTTGAGCTCAAATACAGTACATATTGTAGTGTTTTATCCAAATCATACTTGAGCTCAAATACAGTACATATTGTAGTGTTTTATCCAAATCATACTTGAGCTCAAATACAGTACATATTGTAGTGTTTTATCCATATCATACTTGAGCTCAAATACAGTACATATTGTAGTGTTTTATCTATATCATACTTGAGCTCAAATACAGTACATGCTAGTTGACTAATATTGTAGAAAGGACTTCATTCGTAGCAACCTGATATAATGTATAGAATTTTGGACTAAATACATGTCATTTTTTAAGCGGTCAGCGGTCTAGAATATGTACCTACGAGCTGCCTTGTACGAGGTGCACAGTGCTATCTAGCGTGTGCATTTGAAAGTAATTACAGCATGCAGCGCTCAAAATGGCTCAAAATGTATATGGTTGGGATGTTCACTCGCACTGTCTGGGGAGCAGGATCGATTCACCGAGGTCGGTTCGTCGCATGGTCTGGTGGTGACCTGTTAAAAGATGGCAGCAGCATGCAATTTACCAATAGAGCTAAATAAATACTAGCCGTTTAAAAAGTAATAGATGCCTAACTAATTTACAGAAACGTAAGCAGAAATACGATTACCCCTTTTGCTCTCAATCCCTTTGTGGTCTTTCTTATTGCAAATAAAATTAAGGACATGTGTGAATGAAATGGAATGAATCTCGTCGAATTGATGTATGAGAACCTTGGGCTGAATGCAAGCGAGCGCTGCATTGTTGCATCAAACTAATATATCTAGGCCACCTTTCAATTTTGTTCTCATATAAGACTCATCTAAAATACTTTGTCGTTTCGGACTTCTTGAAAAGTACGAAAAAATTAAGTGTAGCAGTGACTCAACATTTCTGGATAGACATTCTTAGTTAAAAAGCAGAAGTGCATAGGTAAATTAATTGGAATTCCTGAAATTCAAAATTGTACTCGAATAATTCCTTAATTTCCAAAGAATTTCCGTACTCGTGGGGTGCTTTTCACGATACTTTTATCGTAGCTTTACTTTTATAAATAGCTACCAATCAACTATTTATAACATTGGATGTCCGACACCCCACGCTTTTTTTACAATAAAATGTATTATTTTGATAGTATACATTAGTTTTTATTAAAACATATTACAAGCTTTTGAAATATAATGAACTAATTGACTTTATGTCCTTAGAGCTAACTTGTTATACTTAAAATTAAGTGTCTTTTAGTTTTAGTTTTTTTAAACTATGATTTATTTTTAATTTTTTTAGCCTCAACTTTTTCTATTCGACTTTTTCGAAATTTTTAATTTGAAAACTTTTTAAAATTTCTGAATTCGAAATTTCTTCCACTTTTTTTGAACATTTTCAAACAGCTTTTTTTTTGGAACAGCATTAGATTACAATTACTGTTTTAATTATTACGTTAAATACTGGGACTGGATGTTCCAACTATGTTTAATTTTAAATATATTTACTTGAAAGTTGGCACACATAACATGAGTAAATAAAGAAATTATTGTGCAAAAATTCAAAGCTCTAACTCGAATAGTTTCTCAGATAATACAATTAGACATTGTCAATTAGCGAATAAATGCATTTTTTAAAACTGCTTTGCGCACTCTCGTTTTTGAGAAAAACGTGGTATGAGATTTTCTAATACTTGAGTAAAGTAAAAGTAAATTTAATTATCTGACTGAAGTCGCTGTTATTGCTTGCAGAGAAATAAATGTTTTTATGGAGTTGTTTGTGTTTTAAGTCCTTTTTATATGAGCCAATGAATAAAGCCATCATAAAATGCATATTTAAGTATCTGGGTAGAACGTTTGAAATTATGTATGCAAATTTACATACAAATCAGAGTGAAATATAAGGAACACATTTCATACTCCAAAGCTGAGTTAAAAAAATAAATAAAAAACAGAAAGGAGAAGTGTGCGGTTGACTTAAACATTTCGCTGGGCTTTTAAAATGGTGGTTCAAGAAAAATCTTTGCCCAAAGCGATTCACAGGTGTCTGTGGAATATTTATATGAGGTAATGCAAAAACCGAAAAATTTTGTCATTTTCACTTAAACATTCAGTCCCATGGTCTCTAACACACACCGATGTTAGGTCGAACAACAATCGCACATGGCTCCTCGACAGCGAAACTCCGCCCCCGTCCCTGCTATGTACGCGTCCGCAGAGGAGGTTGGTAGAATTCCGCCTAAAGCTGTAGGGCAGAGTTAGGCAAAAGTGGACCTTTCACCGTGTAACTACTGCTACTATCATCATCATCGTCGTCGTCGTCGTCTTCGTCATCATCATCGTCATCATCATCATCATCATCATCATCATCACCAGCAGCAGCAGCATCGTTGTTGTTACTACTGTTACAGATATTACGTCATAGTTTGAACGTCCTCTCATAAGTTGGAATTATGACAATGCGGGTAATTCCGATTTTACTTATTAAAATTATGACCACTTCTTTCGTGTTTGAAACAAACGCGCTGATCGTTATCTGTATCAATCCACCACTGTCAAGAGTTTAAGAAGCAAAGTACTACCACTCCCCCAAACAGCAAAAATGTTACACTGGTTGTGTACCCAGTGGATTCGGAGCAGATACTATTCTGCTCGCCTCTGTTAGATTTAAGCAATCCAAGGCTGTGAAAACACCGATCAGGTATGGCGCACTGCAGTCACGTTGCATGTGTATGAAATCACATATCATTACGATTTTGACCACAGAACTGTCTGATTGTGTTTCATTGAGAGTGATCGAGTAGTGTGGCGGAACAGATTAACTGATTAGTTTATTACTAATAAAGAGAAGCTATGTGCGCTTCATAATGGTTATAGCACATACGGAAAGTACACAGTCTTATAACATGGATCTGAGTGAAAGAAGGGTCCAAGAATTAGCGGAAGAGTAGCAAGTAAGAGCAATGATGTTTTGAGAGCATCGAGGCATCATTGGAGAGCACCCGAGGAAGGAAGCTTACATATTTAGAGGGGAAGATCATATATCACGTGAAGAAGAGAATTCGGGAGGTAAATTCTTAAATATAGTTCTTAAAAATAATAAAGAGTCACATTAATTCCATTTTAAACAGCCAAAAAATGGGTAATATACTCGTATAATTTTACCAGCCCAAATGTGAGAAAAGTGTGTACTTTTTACAATTTATATTTAAAGATAAGGCTGTATTTCAGCATTCATTAAATAGCTAATATACAGCAGTAAACCTGAGGTAAATTTCATTAAATAGATAAAAAAAAGTACAACGCCAAAGATAATCTTTGGCGGAGTTTGATTCTTTTGGGGGGTCTTTTGAGGCGCGTTCTTCACCTTATCTATCGCAGAGCATGGTGGCTTTCCCAATAAGGGGAAAAGAGGGGAGGTAGATGCCTTTGTTTTTCTGAAAACGATCTCTCTCTCTCTCTCTCGCACACACACATATACACACACGCACACACAAACTTGTCATACGTGCATGCTGGCGAGGATAACTTGTATTATATAGGTGCTTGAAACTAGTAATTGAAACCAAATGGAAACCGCAATATTAAGTAGAACTAGAGGATTATAATATATTATACAGTACGGTTACTACAAAACTTGGCCGGCAGGCGCACGGTCCTTCTCCCGGACACGTACTGCACGACTTAACTGGCAGTCGCACGGCCTGTCTCCCGGTCACACATGCATAGACGTCAAATCAAATCTCAAATCACATTAACAATTATCAGAATAAACACAAAACCTGTATTATCACAGATGTTGGAAATGCCGTCCATCAATACATCTACGGCATCTTCCGAGGAAATTTTCATTCACACGCATTAGTTCAGCTTCCGTTATAGCGTCAATGTCTCTCTTGATATTTTGTTTTAATTTTGTCTTATGCAAGACGCCTGAGATTTTCAAGGTGACCGTTCTAACCTTTCTCCGATTTCGTCTAATTTTTATTCCGTAAGCACACGCCATTTTACCTTTCTTTTCTTATCACGAATTGATCCTGTTTCCCTCAATTTGTTTACAAGCGCAGACGAACAGTGTCTCTCATCGGAACACGCACTCCAGGAAATTAAGTTTCAAATTGCCTCACAACCTCCCTGCAAGATGATGTAAGGACATGCGTATGCATAAACACTCCTTGTTGTTCTGTACTGCAATGGAATCATTTTGAAAACACTTCAAGCTAAACTAAACACAACACTTCTATATTCTGTGCGGAATAAGTTGGCTGCCAGCCAGCATGTAGAAAGAGAAAGCAGTACGCACCCTCTCGCTCGCACGCAATGTTGTGACGATCCTCTCCTGCTAACTAGGCAATGCTGAATGAGAGGCGTCACAGTGAAAGAGGATTGACAACAAGAACGATTTTGACCGGAAAAGCTATTCCCTTAATGAGGGTTCTTCATTGTACTCAAGGGAGCGAACTTAAGTCATTTCCAACCAATATAGCTATTCTCTTTCCGCCAACGGATTCCGCACAGACTCTAAACACACCTAATGGTAGCCACGTGTGAACTGGACTAGGACAGCACAGAACACCTACCTAACAGACCTAACACTGACGTAGCTGTGGTGATTAGCACACGTGCGCAGTGAGATACAGTGAAGCTCCCACGGACCATGCACCTGCTGGCCAAGTTTTATATTAAAGGTACTTGTGTTTGTATATCGAGATTTATGATTTACTCGTATGTGATATATTTGTGAGAACAAAGATCTCTGTGAGTAAATAAATTACTCCTTTGGTATAATTGACTAATCATGTTTAGAAACTAGAGATAAATATACTTATGAGTATGGTTTACACGAATATGACAATAATATTATGCCAATAATATCTATCATTATATTTTTGCTTATATTACTGTTGTACTCCTATGATCAGCAATAAGTAGTAAAGGTAAATTAACCAATTGTAGTTGGAATAAAAGGGGAAACACGCTGCTTCGTTTCTTTGTTTATTTATATAACCATTTACCATTTATTCACTCATTTATTATCTGTCTGGCTGTCTGCCCGCCTGCCCGCCCGCCTGTCTCCCTTCCTGCCTGTCCTGTCTCCCTGCCTGCCTGTCCACCTGTCCTCCTGTCTCCCTGCCTGCCAGCCTGTCTCCCTGCCTGTCCTCCTGTCCTGTCTCCCTGCCTGTCCTCCTGTCCTGTCTCCCATCCTGTCCTCCTGTCCTGTCTCCCTGCCTGCCTGTCCACCTATCCGGTCTCCTTGCCTGTCCCCCTGTCCTCCTGTCTCCCTGCCTGCCTGTCCACCTGTCCTCCTGTCTCCCTGCCTGCCTGTCCACCTGTCCTCTTGTCTTCCTGCCTGCCCGCCTGTCTCCCTGCCTTTCCCCTGCCTCCCTGCCTGCCCGCCTGTCTCCCTGCCTGTCCTGCTGTCCTGTCTCCCTGCCTGCCCGCCTGTCTCCCTGCCTGTCCACCTGTCCTCCTGTCTCCATGCCTGCCTGTCCACCTGTCCTGTCTTCCTACCTGCCCGCCTGTCTCCCTGCCTGCCCGCCTGTCTCCCCCTGCCTGTCCTCCTGTCCTGTCTCCCTGCCTGTCCGCCTGTCCTCCTGTCTCCCTGCCTGTCTCCCTGCCTGCCCACCTGTCCTCCTGTCTCCCTGCCTGCCCACCTGTCTACCTGCCTGTTCTACTGTCTCCTTGCCTGCCCGCCTGCCTCCCTGCCTGCCCACCTGTCCTCCTGTCTCTCTGTCTGCCTGCCTGTCTCCCTGCCCGCCTGCCTCCCTGCCTGCCCGCCTGTCTCCCTGCCTGTCCTCCTGTCCTGTCTCTCTGCCTGTCCGCCTGTCGTCCTGTCTCCCTGCCTGCCTGTCCACCTGACCTCCTGTCTCCCTGCCTGTCCCCCTGTCTCCCTGGGAGCCCACCTGTCTCCCTGCCTGTCCCCCTGTCTCCCTGCCTGTCCCCTGTCTCCCTGCCTGCCCGCCTATCTCCGTGCCTGCCCGCCTGTCTCCCTGTCTGTCCCCCTGTCTTCCTGCCTGTCCCCCTGTCTCCCTGCCTGCCCCACTGTTTCCCTGCCTGTCCCCCTGTCTCACTGCCTGCCCGCCTGTCTCCTTGCCTGTCCCCCTGTCTCCCTGCCCGCCCGCCTGTCTCCCTGCCTGCCCGCCTGTCTCCCTGCCTGCCCGCCTGTCCCCCCGCCTTTCCTCCTGTCTCCCTGCCTGTCCTCCTGTCTCCCTGCCTGTCCCCCTGTCTCCCTACCTGGCCGCCTGTCTCCCTGCCTGTCCCCCTGTCTCCCTGCCTGCCCGCCTGTCTCCCCGCCTGTCCTCCTGTCCCCTACCTATCCTCCTGTCTCCCTGCCTGTCCCCCGGTCTCCCTGCCTGCCGGTCTGTCTCCCTGTCTGCCCGCCTGTCTCCGTGCCTGTCCCCCTGTCTCCGTGCCTGCCCGCTTGTCTCCCTGCCTGCCCACCTGTCTCCCGGCCTGTCCTCCTGTCTCCCTGCCTGCCCGCCTGTCTCCCTACCTGTCCCCCTGTCTCCCTGCCTTCCCGCCTGTCTCCCTGCCTGTGCTCCTGTCTCCCTGCCTGTCCCCCTGTCTCCCTGCCTGCCCGCCTGTCTCCCTGCCTGTCCCCCTGTCTCACTGCCTGCCCGCCTGTCACCCTGCCTGCCCTCCTGTCTCCCTGTCTGCCCGCCTGTCTCCCTGCCTGTTGTCCGCCTGTCCTCTTGTCTCCCTGCCTGCCCGCTTGTCTCCCTGCCTGCCTGTCCGCCTGTCCTCTTGTCTCCTTGCCTGCCCGCCTGTCTCCCTGCCTGCCTGTCCACCTATGCTCCTGTCTCTCTGCCTGCCCGCCTGTCTCCTTGCCTGTCTGTCCACCTGTCCTCCTGTCTCCCTGCCTGCCCGCCTGTCTCCCTGCCTGCCTGTCCGCCTGTCCTGTCTCCCTGCCTCCGCGCCTGTCTCCCTGCCTGCCTGTCTCCCTGCCTGCCCACCTGTCTCCCTGCCTGCCCGCCTGTCTCCCTGCCTGTCCCCCTGTCTCACTGCCTGCCCGCCTGTCACCCTGCCTGCTCTCCTGTCTCCCTGTCTGCCCGCCTGTCTCCCTGCCTGTTGTCCGCCTGTCCTCTTGTCTCCCTGCCTGCCCGCTTGTCTCCCTGCCTGCCTGTCCGCCTGTCCTCTTGTCTCCTTGCCTGCCCGCCTGTCTCCCTGCCCGCCTGCCATGTTTTCCTGCTTGTCCGCCTGTCCTCCTGTCTCCCTGCCTGCCTGTCCGCCTGTCTCCCTGCCTGTCCTCCTGTCTCCCTGCCTGCCTGTCCGCCTGTCTCCCTGCCTGCCCGCCTGTCTCCCTGTCTGCCCGCCTGTCTCCCTGCCTGCCTGTCCGCCTGTCCTCCTGTCTCCCTGCCTGCCTCTCCGCCTGTCTCCCTGCCTGCCCGCCTGACTATCTGCTTGCCTGTCCGTCTGTCCTCTTGTCTCCCTGCCTGGTGGCCTGTCTCCCTGTCTGCCTGTCCGCCTGTCCTGCCTTCCTGCCTGCCCGCCTGTCTCCCTGCCTGCCTGTCCACCTATGCTCCTGTCTCTCTGCCTGCCCGCCTGTCTCCTTGCCTGTCTGTCCACCTGTCCTCCTGTCTCCCTGCCTGCCCGCCTGTCTCCCTGCCTGCCTGTCCGCCTGTCCTGTCTGCCTGCCTCCGCGCCTGTCTCCCTGCCTGCCTGTCTCCCTGCCTGCCCACCTGTCTCCCTGCCTGCCTGCCTGTCCACCTGTCCCCCTGTCTCCCTGCCTGCCCGCCTGTCTCCCTGCCTGTCCTCCTGTCTCCCTGCCTTTTCCCCTGTCTCCCTGCCTGCCTGTCTCCCTGCCTGTCCCCCTGTCTCCCTGCCTGCCCGCCTGTCTCCCTGCCTGCCTGTCCACCTGTCCTCCTGTCTCCCTGCCTGCCTACCCGCCTGCTCGCCTGCCCGTCTGCCGTCTGCCCGGTTGCCCACCTGGCCGCCTGTCAGTCTATTTATTTATTTGTTTATTCATTCACTTGTTTTTTTTCTATGCAGAAAAAAGACATTTATATTACTGAGAAAATACTGTTACTGTACTTAAAAAGTGCTGCCTTGCTATTTCATGACTACCATTCAAGCTTTAATTTGCAGCCCCTTAAAATATTCTCACACATACACATTACACATTTCGCTAACCTGGTCGATCAAGTTTTCCCCTTAGATTTTAGCACCTTCAAAGGCGCATCTTGCTCTAGCCGGTAAGGTATCGTTACCAATCATAATAAGAGGTCTGTATGACAAATTGAATGCACTCACTACTTCTTTCTCTTGTAGTCAATACAAGCAAAACAT
The DNA here is from genome assembly GCA_030765045.1 of Tenodera sinensis. Taxonomy (NCBI): domain Eukaryota; kingdom Metazoa; phylum Arthropoda; class Insecta; order Mantodea; family Mantidae; genus Tenodera; species Tenodera sinensis. The sequence goes on from CM060964.1 coordinate 52,308,344, forward strand.
ATTTCGTTTCTACACCATTTTGGGTCCTTCGTTTTGGTTATTGGTCAAGGTTATTTAGCATAAGGAGTGACACATCATTGCACCGTAACCCAAAGCAACCAATGAAATGGTCAAGGCTTCGCATAACAATACATGTGACGTAGACGTGAAGTGTAGTGAGATTTTGTTAGGCGTTCTTTGTACAGCAGTAAACCTGAGGCAAATGAGATTGTTTACTTAACACATTGGAATGTTTAAACCACCCCACATCCCTCTTTGTGTACCTGCTCTAGAAAGCTGACCACCTTTTTTATTGACTGCTTTTTTCGCGATACCCAAGTGTGAAACATTTGGAGCTCAGATAAGAATGCACTGCGTTGGTTGTCTTTGCCGTAGCTCAAAAAAGAACAAGAAAGGGAAAAAATCTTAGCGAATTGAAAATAATGATAACCTGCGTCCTTCTTCACCTTATCCGGATATTCGTTGGACTTGGTACGAGGTTGGAAGATAGAATCAAACTTACAAATTTCAATGCCATAAATGGAATTTGAACGACGAATCTTTCGCTTCCCATCCGGTTGCCAATCGAGATGCTATGGCAGCATGCCGGCACGACGTTAAACTCCCCAGCTGTCTCGCATGTGTTCCGGTAAACCACAATTAGATTTCGAATTCATTCTAAGATGACAATATAAATAAATTAAATAAATAAAATCGGAATATTTTATCCTGGTACTTAGGTTACCAGACCGGTATATATTCAAACTTAATCATTTATTTCTTAATAACAAAATATTTTACATTAAATTTACACTTAATTTTTCCGATGAAAGCCACAACTACTACAATAGTTAATAAAATAAAAACTTATAAAGGAATAATGTAGACGTTATATGAGAGTCAGAAATGTAGCAGTAAAGGTGTAACAAAAAGGATATGAATTACACATTTCTACTTAAACCACTGTTGCTGGAAACCAGCAACCAAAACAACTTGTAGCCAGGTACTTAACATCTACAAACTACAACTACATTCACTGGTACCCAGCGAAACTATGCACTGGTAGCCACCACATTCAACTTCTATCACTGTAGGGGTTTATAAGTTTTTACCTTTATGTTTTACTTCCTTAATAATTTATTTATGCGGGTATTTACTAATTTTTTATATTTTCTTTTAGAAATTACTAATTATTACGTACTTTATTATTTCTATTTATATTTACAACTCAGTTAAGTTAAAACGGTTTTTATCTTTAACTTATTTAAACCGTTTGTCCACATTTTATCTATTTTGCTACCTACTTTTTCAAAATATCCACTATTTTTTAAATTTAATATCACAATATCGGCCAAAATTTAGTTACTTATTTACTTTAACTGAACCCCACTACTTGCGCATAGCATAAAAATGTGAATGTATTATTGATAATTAGGTCGATTAGAAAGAAAAATATAGCCATATATTTCTATTAATTATTATTTCGTTGTTTAACGATGCTGTCAATTGCAAGGATTGTATCAGAATTACCGGTGTGCCGGAATTTCGTTCAGCAGGAGTTATTTTACATGCCATTAAATCTACTGACATGGAAATGCCTTTTTTAAGCACAATTAAAAACCATCGGTCTGGGCCGGGTTTGAACCCGCGACCTTGGGATAAATAGGTCAGCGTCTAACCAACTGAGCCACCCAGACCGACGAATTTGTATTAACTCCTACTACTTGTTCATAATTTGTAAATTGTAACACATATTTATTGTTAGTGTTCTTAGAATATATTTATTTACGTTTTCCTTATTAATGATCTTCCTTCTTCTTTAGCTGATTACTCTTCCCTTATGTAGGACTTACATGCCCTAGGACTTATAGGCTTCTGCCTAGTGTCAGACGCATGTCAGGGAGCAGACGAAACTATGGACCGGACAGAGTGAAGACCTGGAAGCAGGTGGTCAGTTCAGCACCAGGTATGAGAGTGACGAAGAGGATGATATGAAATGCAGGTGAAATGGATGAAGGGAAAGGTGTTGATGGAGCAGTTGGTGGAATGAGTGGCGGGGGAAACTGGAGAATCCGGAGAAAAGCCGCCCAGACGCCGCTTCGTCCACCACGAATACCATATGTGGGTCCCTGGGATCGAACCCGTACCGCCTTGGTATAGCCGAAAGGTCTAAGGGATATCCAAGATTCTCGCTTTGGAGAATCCTACGCAGTGAGCGGCTATACCCCGCTCCACTCCTCAGTTGGAGGGGCAGACAGTCAGTATCCAATGACGGACACAAACAGGCGGTTCCATGGAAGTTTCAAGTCCTACCTTGAATTTTCTGGAAATGTCCTCAGAAAACCTGTTCACTCTAGAGGATTTTTGCATACATGGTAAATAGTAAGAGACAGACTAAAGCTTACTAAATAAAAAATGTGGATCTTTTTGAAATACATAATTTATGTCAAATACTTCGGTTTTCGTTTGAGTGAACCATTTCCGAGATAGTCTTTCTTATTTGTTTGAAATTGCCAATACTTATATTTTGTTTCAAATACAAATACCTATGTTATTCGTTTTTTCACTCCTTGGCCTTGCAAAGATAACGGACTTTCAAAGGCATCGCATAACAGCAAGTTCCTAAAATATTTCACTCTTGTTTAAAGCCTACTGTATTCCCATATTTCCCTTGCATCTACAGCAAAAAATCACAATAAAGCTTATGTCTATTAAAATGTAGTAGATAGAGAAATAAGCATTTGCAAGAACAGTGCGTATAAGAGTGAGTATAGCCCTGCATATGTTTGCGAACAGAGTTTCTCCAAATTGAACTGCATTAAAAGTGTGTCGCAATAGGTTACGCGACGAATACTTGGTGTATCTTTTAAGGCTATGCCAAATATTGATATACTTCTTAAACGTAAGCAGTACCAAACAAGTCACTAATGCACAGATGTGTAGCGCATAAGATTTGAAAGTACTTTCGTAAATCAAACGCATCCTACATGTAACCAAACTGCCAATGCATCCTAATGCACGGCTGGGTGTTAAAGAGAGGCGAAGTCCGCATATAGTGGAAGGAGGTAAACCGAAACTCCCCTCTTTCGCAAAAGTTGGACTTTGTTGGCAGGGATGTCCAACCTTTTCTCTTTGGAGAACCTTAGGTAATGAACGTCTATTTCCTACTGCACTCCTCCAACCAGAGAGAGAGAGTCAATATCCAGAGCCGGCCGCAAACAGGCAAAAGCAAACCATGGTCATTTCTAGGTCTATCTTGGTGAACAGTAAGAGAGAAACAAAAGCTTACTAAACAAAAAAAAAAAAAAAAAAAAAAAAAAAAAAAAAAAAAAAAAAAGGTGGATCTCCTTAAAATACACAATTTATGTCAAATACTTCCTTTTCCCTTTGAGTGAACCATTTCCGAGATATTCTTTATTATTTGGTTGAATTTGCCAATACTTATACTTTTCTCACATAGGCATATGTTATTCGTTTTCTCTCATCTCTTGGCCTTGCAAAGAGAACGGAAGTTCAAAGGCATCGCATAGCAACCAAATCTTAAAGTATTTCACTACTGCTTAAAGCATACTGTATTCCCATATTCCCCTTGCACCTACAAGAAAATTAGCAATAAGTTGCTTATATGGATTAAAATGAAGTAGATAGGGAAACAAGCATGTACAAGAATAGTGTGTTTAAGAGCGAGTACCCCCCCCCCCCCACACATACACACACTATTTAGATCGATCAGCAGTAAATACATGCTCTACAGATCTGGTAGAACAAAAAACAATAATGGTGATAATTTACACATCACAAAGAGAGTAGAAAAGTAGAGGTGGAGCAGCAGATTAGTCAGAGCTAGAGGTGTCATCACTGAGAAGCATATCCTGTGGAAGTCGTTACTTCAGGTGTGCTGGCCGGCGATTTCGGACGCCGATGTTGAACGTCACAGCTCCTGGAACGTGGCGTAGATTGGAGAACAACCGCCGGGCGAGCTGTCGGATGAAATGATGGAGAGGATGAAGGCCCAGCTCGTGATGGAGCTGCTGGTTGCACACAAACTAAGAAGCATTGGTGGAAATTCGTAGGAATCGGTTCTGGACCTGTAGACGCCGTAGGTGACACATACTGGCAGCCCCCCCACACCTGGCAGGCATGAGTGATCAGAGGATGAACAAGAGATTTGTACAGGAGCAGTGAAGATTCCAAACCAAGTGAGGTGTGTTTGTGGAGCAAAGAAGAGAGTTTGGAAAGACGAGCTGATGCCAAGGTAATGTTGCTGTCTATATGAGGCTTCCATGGAAGCCAAGTGTCCAATAATACCTCTAGGTACTTCACTGGTGTAGGAGAAGGGAGCCACGGCACATGAGTATTCAGAAGACGTGTAGGCGGAGGTGGATTATAGCGGCGTGGAGTAAAAATCTTAGCTTCCGTTTTCTGAGTGTAAAGGGTAATACACCAAGTGCGAAACCAACGTGTGAGGCGATCGAGAGAAAGCTGTGTGGTATTGACTGCGGAATGGAGACTAGAGTGAGAATAATATAACATGGTATCATCGGCATACATGGCAATTGAGGTTGGAGCAGGATCGGGAATATCAGAGGTATAAATACTAAAGAGCGTGGGTGCTAGTATGGAACCTTGGGGACTCCTGCTGAAATAGAATGCTTAAGGGAAAGAGTACCTCCAGTGTGTACTGCAAAAGTGCGGCCGGCGAGAAAACTAGTAATAACGTGTATCAAATACTCCGGAAGACCAGTGCGATAAAGTTTAAGTAGCAGGCCAGAATGCCACACTTTATCAAACGCCTGCGCTACATCAAGGAAAATAGCTGGTGTATATTGGCGATGCTCAAGGCCGCGGACAACGTGTTGAGTTAACTGATGAGTAATAGAGTGTTTCGGGCGAAACCCGAATTGAAAAGAGGGAATGATGTGAGCATTGGTGAGGTACTGCACTAGACGGCGATGGATGACCTTCTCAAAGAGTTTGGACAGTGTGGGTAGAAGACTGATAGGAAGTTAGCTGTCTGGCAGGTGCTAAGGCTTATGAGGTTTGTGGAACACAATGATATGAGCAAATGTCTACGTGTATTTAAAAATTAAGTTGTTGTTTAATGACGTTGTCAATTGCCAGGATCACATCAGCGTCACCGGTGTGCCGAATTTTGTCCCGCAGTTCTTTTACATGCCAGTAAATCTACTGACATGGAGCTGTCATTTTTAAACACACTTAAAAACCATCGGTCTAAGCCGGATTTGAACCCGCGACCTTGGGATCAGTAGGCCAGCGTCTAACCAACTGAGCCACCCAGACCGACTCCACGTGGAAGGTAAGGAGCCGACTTGAAGACAGAAATTCAGAATAGAAGATAGATAGGCAAGCGCTTTCTTGGTGAGATGCTTCAAGACTATGTTGGGCAGAAGATCGTGCCCAGGAAATGAAAGTGTTCCCTTAGGACTAGTGAAGGAGGTCCAGGGTGGAACTGTAGCTCGTTGACGTTGGACACTGAATTCATATTCTACAGCTGCAGCGCTTGGAGATATGGTGTGAAGGGCAAAAGTTTGCTCGTAATGTGCAACCAAGATTTTACACTTTGCTGCGACGTCCATCGGAGAGTGGAGGAATCACAGTAGGTTCACTAAGAATCCGGCTGGTGTGGTCACGTGGAGAAATAGTCGCCACATGACGTTGATAGGTTTGTAGACGATGGCGCTCTAGCTCAACCTTTACAAGGCGTGTCAAATTGTTGAGTCTTCTACGTAACCAGGGTTGTCGTTCTCGTTGCCATCGACGACGAATAGCATTTTTCTCCCGAATAAGACGCAGAATGGATATTAGCAATGAAGGTGGGGAGTTCCGCCATGAGGAGCGTGACGTAGAAAGCCGTACACAGTTACACAGGGCAGCAGTGAAATGTGCTACCGCGGCATCAATATCATTAGTAGTCGCTAGTGGATAAGAGGAAGTTAAGGCATTATCTAACCGAGATTGAAAAGCGTCCCAGTTCACAATACCCGTGATGTGGTGAGGAACGGATGTCAGTGAGGTAGGCGAGAGTTCAAAGGTAATCACGACAGGGCAGTGATCGGAATCAAGCTCTGCTAAAGCGGTCACATAAGTTGGGAGAGGAAGATTCCTGTGAAGACCAATATTAAGGATATCAGGAGCGTACATGGGATTGCTAGAAAAATAAGTGAGATCCGATGGAGCGGAGATAGAAAGCCCATTCGTATTTAAAAAATTGAAGGGAAGACGACCATTGGGATTGGTAGACCTACACCCCGAGGAAGAATGTTTACAATTCAGAACGCCCAAAAGGAGGGTGCTACAGTCAGGAGGGAATAATAATCAGAAATATGCAGTACTAAGCCTGCGATTAGGAGGTTTATAAGCACATATAATAATGACATCAGTACCATCCGTGGTGGAGAGTTTAAGGCCTATCACTTCAAGTGCAGGAATAGTGGGTGGAAAGATTGCACTATGACTAAGTGTGCGTTTGATGAGGGTGCCAACAGCTCCGGAAGCCGTTTCAGCTACACGATCCTGGCGATACATTTTTTAGCCAGGGACTATGAAGGTCTCGTTCGGTAGAAAATGTGTTTCAGTGACGCAGGCAATATCTATATTGTGCATGGTGAGAAAAGTAATGGAAGATGCACGTTTGGCACGGAGACCGTTAGCGTTCCAGTTAAGGAGGGTTAGCTTTTTAAGACTTGATATTACGGGTTTTCATTTGGAAGTAAAGAAAGAAGAGAACTCAGTAGCGCGGAAGTTGCGGTAGAATAGGGTAAGCAGAGTCCGGAACTAGGAGAATAACTGAGAGAGCAAATCAGAGAAAGGAATCAGAAAGGGCGTCGAAGAAGAATCCACATATATTTACGAGGAGTGTTTATCCAAATTGAACTATATCAAAAGTGTGTATCGCAATCCGTTATCTTTCGCAGCGATCATTTGCTGGGTCTTATAAGATCTTTATTTGGCTTTGTCGCCAAATATTGATTGATTTCTTAAACGTGAGCAGTACCAAAGGAGTCACTAATGAATAGATGTGTAGCACATAATATTTGAAGGCGTTTTCGTAAATCAAACGCAACGTACATTTAACCAACCCGCCACTGCAACACAATGCACGGCTGCGGGTTAAAGAGAGGCAAAGTCCGCATACCTATAGTGAAAGGAGGTAAACCCAAACCCCCCTCTTTCGCAAACGTTGGACATCGCTGCCCTAAAGACTCAAAACCCACTGTTAAACGAATAACACCAATAATAGGCAATATGTTCCACAGGTGAGGCCATCTATGACTATCGGAGTTAAATAGCATCAACGGTACCAATGGTTGAAAGCCCTACTATCGATCCGATTACTCTTGTTTGTTCAATCGAAGAATAACTAGCGCGAGTTTAGAAATGGCAAAAAGTGTCAGTCACGAGTGTCAGTGAGTTGTAACTTTCACCCACGGAATATTCTGAAAAGACACGTGTGACTACTCCCTCCGAAATAAGAAGCACACTTGAGGTTAACTAATCGTAGAAAATAGATCCTATGTTTTCTTTATGGTATCACTTTTAAAATGCACTAATGAGTACGTTTAATGATTTTATTTTAATGCACTGCATTTTTCACTGTTATTTGAAAATAGAATACTATCAAATAATCAGTTTACAGAAACTAAGCAGTTACTGCATATGAACTGCTTATGCTGTACATGCATTGCGTGGAGTTACACCAAGGTGCGTTTCTTAGAGCGGATCTAGTGTAATAACTTATTGCTACAAAAATCAAGAAACGAAAAATTCATGGATAGGAGAGACTCAAAATGCACCACCTCATTTTTTTCAAAATGTATTGGTGGTGTACTTCGAAGAATTGTCGGCTCACCACTATGTTGAAATCAAATGTTTTCGTGTCTGCGTACATATCACAACGCTGCCAGCTGTTTCACTGCGAAGGTAAGGTCAATGCTCTTATTGACTCAGATAAGCGTAGAGTATTCAAAATAATTTATAAATATTTTAAAGTTAGACGAGCATAAATAGTAGTATGAATCTTGACGATGATGGCAATTAAGGTGCTCGTATGAAAATTAGGAAACTTGTTCCGCTCGTTTCATAAACATACTCGCACCTTAATTGCTACCATTATAGTTGTGTTGCATAATATACTATTAGAAGCCGGTCCCCATGCCCGCGCTCACGCTCGCCAAAGTGCCTAACCCTAGCCTAGTGGAACACGCAGGGGATAGGGCCTCCGGCTTGGGTGTTTGTGTGTATGTAAATGTGCGTGTATGTATGTGTCAGAGTAAAATGAGTGAGTGTACAGGACGGAAGTGAAATGATCCGCCAGACTTTAACAGCGAATTTCTCATGTTATGAATAACAAGAAAGACTAATACCAAAATGTTGACAAGTTTAAAGTTTTCTAGAAAAAGATATTTTTATCAAAAAAATTATCATCACCTGGCTGAATTATTATTGATTGAAGGTTCTTGATTTATGGCTATATTCATAGAACATTGAATAAATGATAACTTTTTCCTTTGGCACATTTCAATAGGTTCAACGGTTTTTGTGTAAATTACATTTTAAAAAACCCACAATTTATTGCAACAGAATGGCAAAAAATTGTGGGATCATTTAAATTTAATTTACACAAAAACTGCTGAATCTATTGAAATACGCCAAAGGAAAAAGTTGTCATTTATTCAATTTTCTATGAATATAGCCATAAATCAAGAACCTTCAATCAATAATAATTCAGCCAGGTGATGATAATTTTTTTGATAAAAATATCTTTTTCTAGAATGCTATAAACTTTTCAACATTTTGGTATTAGACTTTCTTGTTATTCACAACATGAGAAATTTGCTGTTAAAGTCTGGCGGATCATTTCACTTCCACTCTGTATAATCGGAAAAAATGAAGAACGAAATAGGTAAAAAAATGAAAAAGAAAAGTTTCATCACTGATTTTCTATTTCACTTATTTGAGAAGGAATTCAACTGCAGTCCTTATGAACAAAATACTTTTTACAGTGCATTTATTTTATATTTAAAAACCCAAGTATTCGTCAACTAGCAAACATAAGTAAAAAATTTGAAGCCTCCAGAATTGTCCCTAAATGTCACCTAAATTCATCAGAAAAGTCACTAATCGCTATTTTTTAAATTCTATCACTATACGACTTCAAAAAATCTCTAGATCTAGCGTCAGATCTTTGGAGTTGGCAACACTGACCCCTAGACACGTTCAGTTTTCTTTGAGCAAGCAGATAAAAATTCACTCAATCTTTAAGCCACTTGTACAATGAAATTAATTACGCAAATTTATGATACAGACGTTCAAGCATTCTGGTACGAAAAGAATGCATATGTGTATGTAGCCACCTCTATTCACTTCTTTCAAGCAGCTCATCGCTTGCACCTCTTTCTAATTTTGCTAGAGGAGTACCTGCAAATGCTAGGCACGGTCTTTTTGCTCATCTCGCCTGTGCGAGATTGTACCCTAAGAGCTTCCAGCGTGAGAAACATTCCAAACCGGAGACGCGCTGGAAGTTCTAGGGTGCAGAGGTGGTATTTGTTCGGCGTTCACCCCCTCTTGGGTTGCCCTTGCATAGTGTTGAAGATGGAATACAGATGGCGCTTGCGCGAAAGGATCAATTAGTTGTCTGCACGGACGGCGGAACCGGCGTGTAGGAGGGGAGACAACAGGCTGGAGCACGGCTGGAGTGGAGTGTGTTCCTGCCGCAGTCATGGTTTACAACGCGTGAGAGTCGGTGTCCAAGTGCATGCGAACTTGGCGTGGTTTTGTTCCAGGCACTTCTCAACTTTCACTGTGGCATTTGACTACGACCGCAACGGGCTTTCACCAGAACTGTATCAGGTAAATGAATGTGTGCTTGTGGCTGGTAGTTACTTCTTCAGTAACACAGATCTGCATGCTATGCACTAGGAAAAGGGAATTTAAAAGCGGCAAATGTTTAGGACAGTGTCTGAATTTTTAGAGCTAACCTTGGCTTTATATGCAAATGATAATTTGACAGGTTTGAATGCGAAGAATCTCTTCCATTGAGAGGGTTGAACGTTTTTTTCCCTTTCTTTTTTCCTTACGTGAGCAGGACATAACGTCGCTAATGACATTCAACAGGTTTCGTAACAGGCGTACCCCGTTTCCATGGAAACCACGGCCAATGTGAGTGCTTGCAAACCGCGCAGTTTCGAGGAAGCCCTTGATTTTATCTAGATGTAATTACAATGTACATGCATATATAAATAGACTCTTGCCGCATTTTACGGTAGAAAAAGAGCGAACCCGGCTCACCAATTGTTTTATTTTGAATTTAGTTATTTTTCGTTGATGTTGAATTCAATGTACGTAGGTATTTCTAGCTCCGAATGCATACCTCTTGCTCTTACATTTTCTTGTAAGAAACTTGTAGGTCATTTGTTGGGCCCATTTGTGTACAAATGTTTAATGTAACAGTCGTATGTTAACAATAGGGATGGCATAGATGTTAAAGTGCACTGACGTGTAAAACCGTGCCCCATTCTCCCATATCCTAACATAGGATAATGGGCCACCTTTTTTTGCATGTCAGTATACATACGTCATATTCCACTAATGGTCTGTATGCATAAATGTACATGTACAAATGACCGTTCCTCCTTCATTAATAAATAGTTAAATATTCTTAAAGTCAGCCTTTGCCTTTAAGGAGACAAATGTTTAATCCAAGGCATTTCCATTTCGTGTTCCATACATAGGTTACAAAATTACCACGTGATATGCAAATAACACCTGAATCACTTTAGAAAAGAGTTTCAGAAGTATGTACTGTTTTTCATGTTTTTAAATCATAAAAGTTTGTAAAAAAACTGATTAATCGGTTTTACCTTCTTAAAAATTTCCAAGGATAACTTTTATTAGGATCATCTCAGGACTCCTTGGCGAAATTCGCAAATGTATTTGGTGAAAGTTTTCACGCAGTTTTGGATCATAACGAGCTCTGAAAAAAAATTGAAAATTACTTTTTAAGTGTAGAGTGACAATTTTAGATTTAAAATGTTCTTAAATATTGAATGGCACTTTTAATGGTTTGTGTAAGCACCAAATATACCCATCACTTTTAAAAATATAAACTTATTGTACAAACTGTATTTTTCAGAATTTTCGACCATTTACAAAGTTTGGTACACTTAACAGGTAGAAACTTAAATTACACCGGTGACAAAAATGAAATCACAAGGGAGGGAGAGAAACTGTGCAATGAAGTGCACACCTAAATATTAGGAGTATAATATTTTCATCTGTTATTTTAGAGATACATTTTTGCAATCTTCATTTCCTAAACGTTAAATATTTTGAATATACAGGAATTATTACGTTTATAAAACAATGCACTTATTTTCCATATTCGCTACTATCTCGGAATCTTACACGATCCTAGGTTTTGATTTCACTGGGTTTCACTGAAGTTTTACATAAGAGTATGTCAACTCTTCAAATAAAGCCCGCTATTGAATAGTTTAAATTTAGCAACGTGTGCCGTGAATTTGAGGACATGTTGAGGGATGTCTGCGCTTTCAGTACGATCTGGGTTCGTGTGCCAATGCAATACGGACGTCTATTCGAACCTCTTCTCTAGAAGGACTGGATTTGGGATTCAGTGAACTGAATTCTGCTTTCCATGTCATGCGGAATTACGGAAGTTAGGTACAAGATGCAGCACCTCCTGTATACACAATAAATACGAGTGACTGTGGGGTTTAAGGATCCGTGGGAGAAAGTTGAAATGCGGATCTAAGAACCACATTTAACTTTGTAATGCGGAATTGATGTTTAGCCTTTTAAATCTAGAATGTAATGGATTAATTCTGATTTATTAAATTATTGGTATTAGTTAATCGGTTTTTACATATTTGCTGCATGCTTTATGATCCAGATTTTCTTGTGCAAGTGTTCAATTAAGTATGTGTTTCTCGGAAACCTTAACATTACAGGACTGTGGTTTGTTTTCTAATTGGAAGAAAACTTCATAGGATTTGTTGCCTTTACATCTTCGGATTTCAATTACCTTGGCTATCTGGAGTTGTTCGTAAATCGCAAGCGTGAAAAATCCGCATTCACTTTCTCTGTAACGCAGTTAATTAGAGGAAGTATTGCATTTCACCCCGTATCCCAGTCGGTAGAGCACCTGCCTGCTGTGCAAGGAGTCCCGGGTTCGATTCCCGGCTGGGGTTTGGGAATTTTTCTCTAGCTAAGATTATTCCCTAGTCTGGAGGTATGAATGGCTGTGTATACGTTTGTCCCAACACGATCCAGAATCAGTTCTGAATTATCTGAGCATGCGCAGTACCTAAGTAGGATTGCAACATGACTGAAGCACTTGATGGTGCAGACCCAATGTGTATGAGTTTAATGTACCCTGTGTTCCCTACTGCTTCACAGGACGTTTCACCAACCTTCTCAGCCGGCGTGTACTTAGCAGGGATGAACTTTCGTCATTGTTCGACCAAGCAGTGATGTATGTTAGGAAGCCTAGGATTAAATTTTTAGGTGAAAATGACATTTTTGGTTTTTGAATTATACCATATAGTTACTCTACAGACACCTGTGAATAATTTTGGCGAAACACTTTTCCCGACCGTTTGTCACCTAAGCGCTTCATTTTAACCACACTGTGCTTTTTTTCCCCTTAGTTTTGCATTTTGTATGAACCGTATTCCTTACATTTCTGTTTTGCTCTGATTTGTATGTCAATTTGCATACACAATTTCAAACGTGTCATCTAAAGATTAAAATATGCATTTGATGATTCCTTTATTCATTGGCACACAAAATTTAGCTTATGTTGAAAAGAAAAGGAATTTTAACGCCAACTTCATAAAAACGGAATTTTATTTCCCTGCAAGTAATATTAATTCTGTAACTTGTTTTCAGTTTACTTAAGTATCAGAAAATGCCACTTGCACACTTTTATGAACAATGTGAAGCCAGTTTTAAAAGTGCATTTTTCTCGCTAGTTAAAACTATTTAAATCTACTATCTGAGAAACTGTTTGAGCTAGAGCATTTAGCTTTTGCAGTCATTTGTTTATTCATATCAAGTGTGCCAGTTTTTGAGTAAACAGATGTAAAATAGAAAAATGTAGGCCCATGTCCTTTACCTGTAGCTGACGTGACATGCACCAACATTGTGGAGGTACATCGGGGCAAGAACTGGGTATGTGGAAAGTCAATTTGACATTTGAAGACATTGCTCGAAGTTATACACTCATATTGAATAATTCAGAACTGCGTACGTAAAATATGCCAGTGAATACGCGAAAAGGTAAGCAGATACACACCACCTCTTTGCTATACATACGCTATCTGTGAAGCCCAGTAGAATGCCTCCCAAAGCTGCAGGGACGGGATTAATGGAAGTGAGTGTACCTCACAGTATACGAGTTAACATCATTGCCCATAGGCAATACCTTCCGAAGAGACCTCCGATATGACCATTGGAGTTAAAGGCGGGGTATGAATGGGACAATTAAAAAATTCACTGGAAATGTTTTCAAGCGATCTGAATCCACAAGCATAATTTTTATAAAAATATTGTGTGGGCAGGGTGTTGTAAACAGCATAAGTAAAAAACGAAGAATGGGGTAGGTACCAAAGTCGGTATTTGTTTTCCAAAGATGCTACACAAACATTTTCAAGAAATCTCCTCACCCCAAACTACCTACTTGCATGGAAATTTTTCGTTAATTTTTATTATCTCGAGTGGCTCTTAACGATTTTGATTAAAATATCAAATATTAGACATTTTCCTCATTAAATTGTGTATCCTGAATTAATGGGAATATCCTGTGTAACCCTCTTCATTCGGAATAAATTATCCTGTTTTTATAACAGGTAAACCGTAATAGACAAATTCTATCACAGTGTAATCTCTTCAAAACATAAATTTATTTCAAATACCTTTATGGCACGAGCCATTTGAGATATCCATTACTGTTAGTTCGTAATTTTCAGTACTTTTATTATTTTAAGTGCTGTGGCCGTTCAATTGCTCCTAGGGATATCTGGAAGCAGTAAAGCGATTTCAAGGCCAGCATACAGTGACCCGCTTTTAAGCATTTGACTATGGCTTTGGTGTCTTTGAGCCTACAATAAAATGTGTAATGAAAACATTGCTGCTAACTTTCATCTGATTAACCTGGAACAGTTAGAAAAACAAGCGTTTGCAAGAATAGTCCGAGAAGCTATATAAAATTAAACTGGGTAGGAAATGTCATTTGAATATAATATGTAAGATTTTAACATAAGTGTCCCTTTTCTCAGAAATCTCTCGTGATAAAAGTTGTATCATTTCTACCCTTGTTCACGATATTTTACTTATAGCATAGACGGGCTATAATATAAACACACACGAAACTAATTGTTTAGAAAAGCAACAGAATACTACAGAAATAAACAAATTTGCCCTACATTGCCTGCATCTCTGACACGCAGTATTTTATATTAATGTTACCTCAAAACCTCAAGTTGTAGTTGATTATTCTATAGGAAAGCAGAAACGTAGGATCAAAGATAGTTCGCTTGAAAAGGAGTGATGAATCATAACTTAGTAATATGTTTAAAAACCTAGATAACAAAAGCATATGGCTTTTCTGAGTCTGGCTACCATTTGTTTTGAAACTGCAACTTCCATTTCGACCTTAACCTCATGATAAAGTTTGACCTATACTCTAAGTTATGCTTAAGATCGATGTGTGCATTCGAAAATCACTTTCCTCCTAGAAATTTTACTAATAGAGTTCAAAATCTGCCCCAAATCCCTGCTTTTGGGATTTGAACCCTTTAGGGGCTTACAAACCTAAGTTTGGGTATGTGGCCTGTGGAGGAGCGAACGATCATTGGATTACAGCCAAAGGTAAGACGTTGATGACGAAAATTAAACAAATATGAATCACGGAGCAAGTCGCGGAAGGAAATAATGTAAACTTGCATTCACCTACAAGTAGAGACCGAGGAAAATTGCGAAGAAGCCTTCGGTCAATTTGGCTGCACCTGGGGATTTAAATCTGGGACCTCCGGAATGTAAGCCACAAGTCTTACTGTCTTACGGTGCGTCGACAAATGGACAAAAATAAACAAATAAAAAGTGAATAAATGAGTAAATGAAAGAATAAACGAATGCATGAACGAACGAATGCATGAACGAATGCATGAACGAACGAATACATCAACAAATTAATATATAAATGAACAATGAATACGGTTTAAACTTGCTCATTTGACAGTGAACAATCAAAGCGATTTTACTCGATCGACCCGAGTCATTACCTCCACACTTCCCAGTCATGTTTGCATTGGCGTTTTCAGACCAAAGCGAAGGGTTAAGCTTTTGTTAGTAGTGGACAATGTTAGCAAAAGTAAGGACTTCATTTTACGACGGACGTTTGTTAAACAAATTTTTCGTTCTGTTTGTAATACTTCGGGGGAGGGGGTCTGGTGGGGTGCACGTGTTGAGATCTCTGAACAAATGCCTTTCCTTAAACGTTTCTGATTAGATTTATCAATGATTTGTGTGCGTTTTTCCGCAAGTTTGACTTTTATCATTTATCCTTGAAGGTAATGCACCATGAAATCTTAATGAGAAACTTATCTGAGATTTTACGACGGTAAAGTCATTGGTGGTAGTTGTTGATCTAAACAGGTTTCAAGTTTCTATTTGTGATGCCAACAATAGTACCTAAGGTTACATAAGTAATGTCACATGCCAAGAGTTTACACAATTTCCCGGTCCATGTAGCAGATGTGTTGCAGTCTTTTGAATTGCCCTTAGGAAAGTTTTCGGAGGAAACTTCAGATGCCCTCCACAGTCTTCCGCAACACTATAGGTATATGGAAAACGTCTCAATCCAATCCTTGCTTGGACATGACGCACATGCTTAGTGTATTCTCAAAAAGAAAAGAATATTACGAAACAAGAGGGAGATAAAAGCACGACAGATATTGGAAAGCTGTTTTTCAAACGATGCTGACCAGCTCCGTACCTCTATGGAGTTCCGTGAAAAGTTTGGATTTATAACACAATTTATTTTACGTTACTGAACTGTCGGGCCAGATAGTGTTGTCTGTATTTTACAGCTCTAAGGTTTAACGACAAATGTTTTTTTTTTTCCCCAGTCCAAGTGTCCAGCGAGCACCTTAAGACACATACAGGATGAAAATTTGTTTGGTTTTGTCCACTACTCCCATTTGATAAGCAAGGCATACTGTACGCCTGGGGAAACATTTCGCTCCATTGCCTCCAAAAGCTGATGCTATCTGAATTATAAATGTTGTGTAACAGAACTATTGATGTAAAGTTTTTGATGTGCTTAACTAATGTGAATTAGTTCTTCAAAATGTATTTAATGATACAGCATTTGAATCAGTTTGGAAGAGGAGTATAGGATCATGAATTTTAAGCTTCCTATTCCAATAAATGGTAACCATTTTACGCCAGCCAACTTACTGATGGTTTTCAACACACAAGCCCTGTGTGGGCAATGTTTGAGAGATAGAATCAAAACTGAAAAGCTCAATGCCATAGCCAGGATTTGAAACTCGGATCTCCCGCTTCACGCGCGGCTGCTCTAACCACTGAACTACCATGGCAACTTGCCAGCGTGACATAAAATTCCCCAATCGATTCGTATTTTGCTGGTAGACCACTAGGGAATCTGACATCTGAGGCAAGCACCCCAAGGGCGACTTGCAATCATAAGTACTTTGTATCCCGGGCTTAATTAAATAACATTTAGATGGTAATTCTTATTTTATGCCAACCAACTTGCTGATGGTTTTAAACACACAAGCCCTGAGTGGGCAATGTTTGAGAGGTAGAATCAGGACTGAAATACTCGTCCTATGTAGTGTCATTGGCTATGGGACCTCTTCATTCCCAATTTTGTATTTGTGAATTCAAACAACTTAATGCTGCAGCTTTATAAGATCTGGTATAAAAATAATTTGCTTATTTTTCTTTTCAGATTATTAAAACGAAAACACGGGGCAAACATTTTACATTAGTTGTTTAAATTATCTTACTGTTATACTTAGTTTTTTCTATTTTTATAGTAGTTGTATCCGTGTACAAATTAATTTGTAAGTTTCTGCAACTACACTGTTATTTAATATCAGTTTTGGTAATACTTATGTCAGCTTCATTTTAGTTTGTCATTGTATAGGTCATTTTCAAACATTTTAGATAAAAACCGAACCCTGGTTATAGGACTTATTAGCTGAATGCAACAACACGTTTACCTTCTTTACAAAGCTTATGTGTGAAAGATGATACACTTTGCAGAAACCTGGTGACGTAAGAGACTGCATCAGCTCATGTGAAGCACGCAAGGCAGTTTTTGTTTACAGCCACGAATATCGTGCACGCTTTACAAATTAGCGTTTTAAAGACCTTCCTTTTCAAAGTATCCGCGTGTTATTTCCCCACAGCAACGTGCTTCTCATTGGCACATTGAGTAGTGCACCTGGCGAAAAGAACTAATTGTTCCCTATGCACTTTATAAACACTGAGAATGTAATTTAGAGGAAAGTCAAAATTATCTGTACTATCCTTGCTCAAAAAGGAGAGAGAGAGAGAGAGAGAGAGAGAGAGAGAGAGAGAGAGAGAGAGAGAGAGAGAGAGAGAGAGTAAGGCTAGGGATTTTGTGATGGAGCGTGTTTTTGACAAAGCTGTTATGTTCCTTAGACATACGTGCTTGTTGTCAAAAAAGCTAATCGAATTAGTTTTGTTAGGTCACATTTATGCATATGGCATATTTTTCTTATACAGTTCATTTTACTAAGTAAATATTCTTTGTTTTTGCCCAAAAGAAGTAAAGAATATTCCTCGTACAATTTTTCTTCCATGTTCATCTGAGTTATTAAATTTCTCAGAATTACGCATAGCATTTTGTTTTCTGGAAAATGATAGATATATACCTTAATTTCCTATATAGTTTGATTTCACAACGTGGACTTTACGTCTGTGTTGTCTATTGTTACATTACAATTGGTTAGCTATTTGAAACTATCCTTTATATTTACTGTTACTGGATCTTGTAGAAATCGGAAGTAGGCATAGCACAGTTAAGAACAAATGTCTAAAGTTAAGGAAAAACTATAACAGTTAGTGTCTAAATATGGCGAGAAGGTGTTTTCATATGAAACAAAGTAGGCACTGCATCATAAACTGTGTGATGTAGGTATTAGAAACATACAGAAGGTATATAGGATTTCATTTCAATGATTTTGTTGGTTGAAAAGCTTCCCGTAAAATTAGATTAAAATGAAACTATCCATTGTTAAATATGCTCTTCTTGTGTGAGCTGAAGTAGAAACACAGCTTTTTTTCTCGAAGTACAAAACTTTGTTGACTGACAATAGGAAATCTTTTATTTCAAAATGTTCACAAGGTAGGTATTCATTGTATGTTGCAACTCGGATTCCCTAAACTAATGTAAATAGAAACACGTAAAATTCATAGCATATGCTAACTATGTATATAACAATTTTAATAAAATAAAAAGTATACAACATCAAATTCCATAGTTAAGTTTACCTCTCATTGTATTTTATCCTTAATAGCTCGTTGTCAAACTCAATTTATTTTAAAATTGAAATTTTAGTTCATAATATTGTTAGGTCATGCTTTTGTTACTGTGTATATTTTTGTAAATGTTGCATTTTGCATATGGTGATTTTAGCTCATAAAAATCCTTGCCATGTTAGTGGCTGAGCCGTAGCGATAGAAGATAAATTGGGGCTGCTAAACAGTTGCGTGACAATTGCTACTTTCTAAGATATGAATATGTACGAAGGCAAGTGGAAATCATTTGAAGCAGCTTTTATGAGTTATTATGCACTTGTGTCGAAAAGCCTTAAGGCAAATGTAGCGCACGTTCGCAGGAGCGTGTGCCCGGTTCCTTCGCCATTAAGGTACCTACTGAAAAGAAAAAAAGTCCTTCCTTGCTTGGGCAGTTTCATTCTTTTCTTTCCTCTCAACTTGGACACGTTATTACACGAGTTGCAAGCATATGTGGGTGTAAATGTTGAAGTGGCAGATGTGCTTCACTGCTGCAAATTGTTTTCAAAAGTGTCTATATATTACAGAGAAACTACTGGTCTATAAAACCCTCAAAACCTGAAATTATCATGAAATTTGATGTTGGACTGCAAACCCAACTTCAGAAAACCTGGAACTGAGAATATTTTCCAATTGATTTTTCGTTGTTGTAATGTGATGAAAGCTTTACTATCTTATAAACTTTGTGAGGGCTACTGCTGCAATTTACATACGCGTACGAACATTTTGCAGTACCTAGTTATTTTTTTGGTGAATCCATAAACTGGCGTGTGCGATTAGCCACTGTGGAGAAGAATGGGGAAGGCATTCGTAATGGGACACGAAGCAAACCAACTATCTTGCTTATGAATGTTATTTTTTGTATATAATTTAATCAGCTTCGCATGACGGAGTTTACATGCGTGCTTTTCTACAATATTGTGGTTTGATGAATGCTTAAGGAATTGGGGAAACTATTTTTCATAGTTATTCATGATGTAGGTAAATGACGCTTGTACTTCTAGATCTTATATCGTCGCATGCTAAACAATGAAGTTCTGAATGCATAACTAAATAAGGAAAATACAGGAATATAAACATGTAAAATATAGTACAGACGGTCGAGGCCGAGCGGTTAGACCTCTCGCCTACCTAGGTTCGCGAACCTAGACGGTCCGGGTTCGATCCCAGGGACCCGCATGTGGTATTCGTTAAAAAAAACAATATTTTGTTCTTTAACGACGCTGTCAATTGCCAGGATCACATCAGCGTCGCCGGTGTGCCGGAATTTTGTCCTGCAGGAGTTCTTTAACATGCCAGTAAATCTACTGACATGGAGCTGTCGTTTTTAAGCACACTTAAAAACCATCGGTCTGGGCCGGATTTGAACCCGCGACCTTGGGATCAGTAGACCATGTGGTATTCGTGGTGGACGAAGCGGCCTCTGGGCGGGTTTTCTCAGAGTTCTCCGTTTTTCCCCGCCACTCATTCCACCAATTGCTCCATAATCACCTTTCCAATCATCCATCTCGCCTGCATTTCATATCATTCTCTTCCTCACTCTCGTACCTGGTACTTGACTGACCACCCGCTTCCTGGTCTTCACTCTGTCCGGTCCATAGGTTCCTCTGCTCCGCGATAGGCGTCTGACACTAGGCACTGACTTGGAAGTCCTAAGAGGGTCAGAACCGGTTCCCTACACTGTGCCGTCACATGCACTACGAACATGGATAACTTGATTCCTCTTTAATGTAGCTGGACTACTAAGCCTGGTAATGACTATGATGGTGGTGGTGATTCATTACGGATCCTATTGGATTTTGGGGGTTTGCTTTTATCAATAGCTACACCAGAATTGAAATTCTCTTAAGGGTGGTCCACATGCTCTTATTAATCTATACTGTCTCGCTGGCTTTTGCTGAAACCCGTCATTTCGTAAAGGTCAAGAAAAGCCAGTGTACGCTGAAAAAATGCAAAGGTTATCATTCTGCCGCGTATCTTGTTGAACAAGTATCAAGTATTTTTCTTCACTAACGTTTTACTATATGCATCCTTTTATTTTTAAACATTCGAAAATAATTTCAAAGGAATAATGTGTTTACTCCTATAATCTGGACAAATTTTTAAATAAATAATTTTAATATTTTGTTCAGAGATATACACATCTGTAGGAAATGAACTTGTTTGTGTGGGATATTTCAAAGATCGTGAAAAAATATGAAGAAAAATTCGCGAAGAAGTTTTAAAGTCTATTGTGGCTATTGATGAACAAGCATCTATCCCAGTGATGCCCAAACTTATGGGAAAGGGGGGAGGGAAGTTTGCCCCACATACTTTCTACCGAGTCGTGGGACTTGAAAGTAAACCTCTCTGATGTCTGGTTACCTCAGTGAGTGAAGAGGAAATGCTTCATGCACGAAACGAAGGTGGAGTAGTGTAGTCGCAACATGACGTCATTTGCACATACGAGCCAAGGTTGGGCGTTGCTGATCTATGCCATTGCCTGAATTGAACGTTTAAATACTCCCTCCCCCAATAACTATGTTTTCCTTAAAGTTTTGAGTCAACGTTATGTTACTATGAAGAAACTAGATTTTGTAGTTTTTCCCGATTATCAGTAAAATTTCACAGATGCATTAGCTCATCGAGTGATTAAATTGAGTGATGTTTATTCCGAGACAGCAAGACGAATTAGGTACAGAAGGTGCTGTGCAATACACAGAAGAAATAAATACTTCTGTTTCTTCTATGATTAACGATTTTATAAAAAAGCTTTTGTCACATCCCAACTAAAGTTGGATATGTACGCAGACGTGGGGCATGGTAGCTGATAAATTGTAAAGTGCCGCAATTCAAATATAAAGCAGTTTCCAAGACAAACGATTCAGATATTATTGTCCATTTTCGATCCTAATTTAATAGTTCCAGCTTCGTTGTTGCACTGGCATTTGCTGATTTTAATTAAGTCTTCTTAATTGTGTATGTGTATATATATCAGGTGAGTCAGCTGCCACTTATTTTGCAATCCGCATTTTAAACTGTAACAAAAATATCGGTCCCTATGCTAGGTTCCATCCAAGTATTCAACTTGGATGTATTTGTCTTCGTTTATCTCTGAAGTTACCAGATAGCTCAGTTGAAACGACCACACGATTCGTAAGTAACCCATTGCTGTAAAGGTTGTTCGAATCTACTAATTTTTTTACTGTGTAATATTTACAAATAACATTAGTTGAACAATTGTGTGTTAAGTTGTTATTATTTGAATCGTAATTGCTTTATTTCCACTTTGTGATATTGTTGCATATGAGGATATCTCCCGGTATAGATGTTGAATTGCATATACATTGGCTCTTGTTTCTCCGCAGACAAAACGCATATAAACGTACTCGTCTGTCGATTACATCGAGAAGAACTGGCACAAAATCAGGTGCGACAACATACACTTGGGGAATGGAGGAAATCGGAATTCATAATACCACACATCATCATGCCAGTCCAATAAGGCAGAAGTCATTACACCTATTCTATTACAAAATGCAGACAACAAAAAAGTTTTAAACTGTCATAAACCCTCAGGGACTTTAAAAATTAGATTGTGAATTCCATTTCCAAGTTTCGATGAGCATAAACAAATTTGTATAATGCCGTGACGCGAACCCGTGTCCCGGGGGTTAGCGCACAGAATACGATCATAATTCTATTCACCTATTTGGAGGCTTGACTGGAAGCACACCGAGTTCAAACCGTAGAACCAGTGCACCAGGCGCTATGCCATTGCCACCTCGCGACTTTTCGAGCATAATTTAGACATTTAAGACAATTTTAAACCTTTGCTGGGCGTTTTAATATCATTACTTAAATGGCAAAAGCTATTATGCATGTTATTTGAGTTGTACGACACGTAGTTTACGCCAAAACTTAAAAAACCGTTATTTAGTGTGCGTTTTGACTGTACGGGTCCATGGTGGAAAAGGCGTGTGCTATTTTTTGCAGCCAACCCGGTTTTAAGTACAAGAATTCGCCGTTTATCTTTTACCTGACGTTGTTAATGTGCTCATATGATAGGTCAGTTTTTTCAGAGGTGTTTAGTGAATTATGTTGGTATGTATACTTTGATATAAGGTTTGTAAAATCGACTGGAAAGCCCGGATTTCGTTCTCAGTAAACGAGACATAGGTTTTTGAGGTGTACTTTAGCAAGGAGTACGTTCTGTCCCTTAAACAGCTGTTCCTCTAAGTTTTGCGCATTCGTCTCTCTAAGAACGTCAAACAATACGTCTTAGTAAGCACTAAACTGGACTAAAGCGCACATGCCGTTTCATGGGTGGCCTACCTTCCAAAAAATGAGCAGCTGACTTACCTGGTATAAGCACTTAGTTAAAGCATTGATTTTGTTTATACTTATTACTAACTGCACCGTTCATACATAATCTATATCTTAGTTACCTAATTTCAGCCGGTCATTTAAATGGAAACTTTATTTTTTCCATCTTTAACTAGCGTTATTGCTTTGAACGTATTGACATAATGTTAGAACTGGGGGGACGGTGGTGGTTTAATGTTTTGCCACCACTCGGACACTGGTTTGAGTAAGGAGTAACAATTCATTTGAATTGCATATTATAAATTCGATTATTTTGGTATAGCTCATGTAGGTCACCAGTACATTTCCTTCTGTTAACCTTGGTTGAAACGAAGGAAACTATAGTAATAAAGCCAGCATCTGAAAATCAGGCGTTAATTGTTGCTACTTCTCATTTTGCATTAAAAAAACTAAGCTATTCCGCAATCTCAGTTTTATTGTTCGCAATACGAATGCATAAAGCCGTATTTATTTCCGCTCTGACGACTTGGATTTGCGTGCACAGCGATGCCGTTCCTCCCACCAAGTCAGTTATCGTTTCGACGATCAATTCTACCCGAACTCTGTATGTCACGGAAATTGACCCACTTTTGGCTTACTCTGGGGGAGCTTCTTTGTTTGTGTAAAGGAACCGAGTTACGAAAATATGAACGTCCAATGGACATACTAGGACGACACAGAAGTTTTTGAAAATCAAACCAGGATTAGTTTTAAAAATATTTTATCATTTATGAAAAATGCCCTTTAATATCGATAAATGTTTGCATTCGATGAAACCAGTCCTTAGGGCAAAGATACCACTTTTCCAGAGGCACTTCAGAAACCAAGTATTTGTACGTTCCACTGCTTCATCCGATGACGAAAGTGATTCCACGCATTTTATCTTTAATTTTTGGAAACAAATAGAAATTGTAAGGTACTAGGTCAGGGCTATATGGTGGAGGGTCCATGGTACTGAACTTTAGGGAATCTAGATACTCAGTTATTAGTTTTCTGTATGCGAGGATGCGTTTTATTTCCTTTTGGGCGTTTTCACGAACTTTTTCAAAAGTTTCCTGTAAACAGACATTGCTGTACCAATCGGCAGTAACGGTATGTCTATCTTCTAATGCCATAATAACAATATGGCCCGTTTCAGAAAAAAAGTTGGGAATCTTGCCAGCACTACAAATTTGTCGGATTCTGTTGGAAGGATCCATTGAGCTGATTGACTTCAAAGAACTGAGTCAAAACCTTAACAAGGCTTAGCCAGGGTACGTCAGGTGGTTCACTATGACAGTTTTCAAGAAACTCCTGGCGATGATGGAGACCTTTTGATCTGATGGCCTTTGTAGTCTTTATAACTTCCAGGACATTGTTGAGAGAAACTTTTTTTACTGCAAAGGTTCTGGTGGAGTATGATGAAATAAGCCGGGATAAATAATATCTTTCATTTTATCCCTTAACCCTCGCATTACCAAGGAGGTGGTACTTTATGCCCACCTTCTGTAATTTTTTAAATTTCTCTTTTAATATTTTGATTAAAGGCATGCAGTTAATAGTTATCGTCAATCAATGTTTGCACTACTGAATTGCGTATTTGTTTCAAATTTTTGATTGTTGGTCTTTTTGAGAAACAATGGAATGTCAAGGTGGTCATTAAGTGACTGTGAAGTCGGAATGTGATTCATATAAAAAGTAAAATAGGAATAGCCATTGTTAAATATTACCTTTATAAACATGACAAGATATAACACCAAATTTTAAGGTAAATTTGTTTTAAAAATTGCTGATATATCTTGTTACCAGTGGTGGTCACCTTCATTGGTAGTACAAACTCTGTAATAAGGATTGGCATAATATCTAATGTGATTCATGTAAAAAAAGTAATGGTTAAACAGTGTTAAATGTTATCTTTATAAACATGGAAAGACATAATACCCAGTTTTAAAATAAATGTTTTAAAAATTGTTCAAACAAGTTTTACTAGTGGTGGTCACAAGCCCTTGGTAATCTAAGTTACGAAATAAGGCTTGGTAATGCTAGGATTAAACGCCCCACTAATCAACTGTTACTCCTCAACATAGCCGGAGCATCAGCCATCACAAATTACAGTTTACTCTATGGTAAACCAGCATTTTGTACTGCCTCATCTATGTACAGAAAAATATGAAAGACTAATTCTGTCGTTCATAGCAACTAGGTCCAACATTTGCAATAAAATTACTTGGTGTGCGAGTAAGCTGTTATCAACTAGATCAGTGATTCGTCGCATTACTGTAGCAGCACCCACACTAATGGATTCAAAATCGGTTAATTACTTGGGCAAAGTTCCTCTACTGCTAAGATTACGCTTTATAAATGTTCAATCACTAAACGACCGCAATTTTCCGGTTATCATTAAGGAAAGCTTATGACGCACAACTGATTCACTAATAGTGGTCTTCAGCATTTGCTAACAATCGCATCTTTTGATTGCATGATTATATTTGCACGTTCCTCAGCCTCATGGGCCATACCCCAGCTGATGACATACAGAATAATGACACTGAAGATTGAATTTTTTACGTGTTGAAGTATCTTTCAACGTACTAAACACTTCGCCATTCTCCCACACTCGACGAACAAGAACAATTCTTCCCACATAGACTTGAAAATGTTAGAAGTCAACGGCTTGTTGACATCAGGTGACATTTTAGTTAGAAATAATGTAAACTCCTATGACGCGGCACGCAACTCTGAATACTAGGGCACTGGCCACTGCACTGACTGGCGGACAGCTAACAGGTGCGCTCCGCACGGAGACACTGAACGCGCAAAGCAGCTCCTACATCACAAACATGGCAGGTGAAGACGGCTGGACTATACAGTGCACTGCGTTTTATACTTATATATGCGTGAAAAGTATGTTTGCTTTTTTTATCCTGCAGGAATTTTGTGCTAGAACTAGTAAGATAAAACGCATTTCGGTTTCAACACACAGACCACCACACACAAGAACTCCACTACACATCAAGCATTATGTTAGGAATTAAGAATTAGCCCATGGACATCCCAGTTCGGGCTAGGGCCTCCTGCAACAGCAGGGTGGCTTACGACTATATCTCCGGGTTAGCCAGCTCCATAGGACATTCACTTTTGTCTCTTCTTCCACTTTTGTCTATTTTTCGCTATTCTGGACCACGGGTTTCCTAGATGACACTTAAACACTTCACTCCACCGCTTTTTTCTTTCCTTCCTACATTCCTTTTCCCTATTCTGGGTTCCCACATAGTCACTTCATGAGTCCACTTTATAGCAGCCATTCGGAGCATGTGCCCCATTTCCATTTTGAACACATTGCTGATGTTGCTGCGTTTTTCAGACTCGTTATCTTGCGTATTTCTCGTTCTTCATACAGTCTGTTCTTGTGATGTTGAGTAGCTTTCACTCCATTTTCCTATGGAAAATTTCTAATATAGCTTAGCATAATGTACCTTCCCTTAACTCCATAATCCTTCTCTAGGCAGTTTGGAGGTTAGACACGATTCATTTATAACATATACACGCAGCAAGCGAAAAGAAAAAGAAGCGAGCGTTATTACAATTCTTTGGAGGCGAGTTCATTCGATATCACGAATTAGTGTTTTCAAGATTTGTGAATAAGTTTTGCTGTCTAAATTTCTTAAGCGTTAATGAATCTGTATGATTCCAATACAATTTGTTTTTAAAACAGTTTTTTTCCCGTTCCATGTAGGTTATTTAGATATACATATCGCGTGTTTGATATCAAGATTGCTGTCAACAATCTCTACTTCAGGGTTTTCTCCTTCAAAGGACTTCCTTCATGGCGCCGATCTTGAACTGTTAACCCACCCATCCCATTAACTGCAGGAGTAGGTGCAAGGTCATCGTGAGAGGCTACGAACTCGCATGCAAAAATAGCAACATCCTTCTAGTAGAATAAGCATTTTTCATTGCATTTAGTAGGGCAACGTTTAGTTTTTCACTTCTTGCCTATAAGTCAAGTAACTCTATATTCCACCCTAAATTTGATATTCAAATCTTACAGGAAATACACGTTTTAAAGCTCCTTGAATGTATGTACCTTGAACAGGTAATTTAAAACGAAATGTTGGATAAATATCAAACTTGGTAAGTTCAGCATCTTTAAAGATGCGAGGCGAAGATTTTCAAGAAAATCCCCCAATGCAAACTATGCTTTACATGTAAAAAGTTGTCATTTTAAACGTTTTTTTTTTTGTTTTTTTTTTCTCAAAAAGAACTCTTAACCATTTTTACTAAAGTGTCATTAGTTTAGGATATTTGCATGGCAAATAAAATGTATGACCCGAGCCTCCTATCTGAATTCATTTTGTGCACCACATTTGTTTAGCTTATAAACCATAAGAGATAAACAAACTTACACAAAAAATGTAGTTTTTGTTAAAACACACTTATTTTATTTTTCGTGTGCTAAATCGCTATTTTTTCCCCTAGTGGTCATGCAAAGTGTGGAATTTGAAGCCATCGCATGATGACCCATTTTTTTAAAGATTTGCTTATACCTTAAGCTTCCTATATCCTTGTCAATTACAAAATGTGCAATAAAAGCATTTGTACAAACGTGTCTCTCGATTAACAACAAATAGAGGAATATTCTCTTACAAGAATAATTTGTGTAAGAGTGGGTATAGGAGGTCATGCAAATGTTATATTATTATACGATACCTGATAATTTAAACTCGAAGAAATAAATCTGTACTTGTAAAAACCTGCATTCATGAGGAAGTTCAGTAAAACTTTGATGATACCCGATTTTGACATCTTTTCTTCGTCAGACCAAACCCATTTTCACAGATTTGATATTACACGTGCATGAAAGTGTTTTATTTAACACCACACACACAAAAATGTAGAAAGATCGGTGAAATTTTCAAAACAAAACTAAAGCAATATGCAGTAGAACCCCGATAACTCAACTCTCGATAACTCTCGATTATTTTTGCCGTTAAACTTGACTGTGATAACTTCTATAATCCAATATGCGGTATAAACAGTATAGATAAGTTTTAATTAGTGTAGGTATACAGCCTACCGCATTCTCCCTCACAGTAATAACAAAAGGGGTGGCCACGTATTGCCTTCGATATCTAGTAAGAACATAAGCAGCGGCAGAGCATTGTTACGAAGCCAAAAGCTTGCAGTTAATAAATATGTATGCCAGGCTTAAAACTATGACAGTGTTACCCATAGCTACTTTTATCTACATACCTATAAGACGTGCATTAAAACGTTTCACAGAAATTATTCAAATATTATGCAAGAGACTTTTTGAAGGGTACCAATGAATTTATTTTACTAAATTATTAAAATATATAAAATTATGCACCAGAATCACTTCAAACGGGTACACATCTTAAGTTTTACCTCTGAATAAACTATAAAAATATGGTGCAAATTGGATAAAGAATTTCCAATACTCGGTAGGGTGCCCCCTTTAAGGAGCGAACTACAGAACTGCTCCGAGCATTGAAAGATACAGTAGGGAAAAAAAAGTCGAGAGTTGAAATGGCTGGTGTCAGCAGCGATAGTGCTCCAGGCAATGAGATATCAATTATTTTAAAAGCTAAAAATGCCTGAAAACGTACGCTTTTTTTCCACTGTATTATCCATCAGGAGGTACTGCATAGAAAGACTGAATGCAAACACAGATACTTAAAATATCGTTAAGACTATTAATAAAATTAGTTCCTGGAGGTTTTGGGTTCGATTCCCAGCTGAGATTGAGAATGTTTTGTTTAACAGAATAATTCCTTATCGTCCAGATAGTCTGGACGTATGACTATGTGTGGGACGGGGGAGTGTGAGTGTATTTAACATAAGCGATAAAACAATGACTTCAAAAAACCTGACAGTTCAGCGAGCTCAGGCATTTGACAGTTCAGTTTTCTCCACTCAAAACCTCCGATATGATGAAATAAGTTAAAGGAAATATACAAATGAAACAAATATCCACATCTCCGATCATTTGCTACCACAATCACAGCTATGTACTGCTCTTTGTGGACGTGTAAACGATCTTTTTTATTATAAATTGAATACATTTTTATTATAAATTAAAATCGAAAGAACATCTTCATCCAATTTCAGCCTGCATGCACAATTAAAACCAGCTACTTATGCAACAACCACAAATTTAGGGTGGGTTCGCTTTGCCATAGTGAGAGAAAATGAAATAAAATAAAGCACATATAAAATGTATTTCTAACTCCCGAAAAGATTAAAATCCTTCGTTCTCCTTGATTTCTTTGTTATGACTACTAAGCAGTATATGTAAGGTAGTACCGATCATAAGCCACCTCTGCCGTCTCGCACTGCGCCCATCCCCGTCTGCACTCTGTGCTTTGCAGGTAGTATCTCTACTGCGTCACGAGTAAAGGCCGGAGGGATGTGCGTTCGCATGTGATACAGGTTAGCTGGACGCGGGTACGAATGACGTCGGAAGCACAGCACGGTCATCAAATGTGCAAAAAACTGCCACTAGAAGCAAGAGTCGAAAATAACGTAACGTGCTGCTCTGCAAACTAGTGTACCATTGCCTTGCAAGTGTATGCAGACGCAAGTTCAAGGTGTAGTATAACGCGACTGTTTTGTTTCTTCTCGCAGTGAGCTGCAGACGTGGAATGATAAGTGTTCTTTAGTGTTCATTAGTGTTCATATGATGTTTATAAGTTGTTTGCAGTGAGGCGGTTGTCATGGTCAAGCTGTACCTATCTGCAGTTGTTTACATGCGCGAGCGGTAACAGTAAAGTCCATGTGCAGTATACCTGTGGAAAAACGCACACGCCTCCGGCCTTTAGTCATGAGTTTGACGTTTTGCGACTTCTGAACTACAGAATGCTGCAAGGCGTGGCAAACCTATGATTGGATTTTGTGTTGAGCCAGCCGCCTTTAAATTTTGCGGCTACCATACTGTTAGCTGGCTGGACAGATGGAACAAGCGCTATGGCATCACAGTTAAAATTACGTAATACATTTAGGGTATGTTATAGTGTTGTTTCCTATATTGTGCTACAACATACATTTATGTAGTTTGCAGTATTATGTTACGAGTAGTGAATATCAGACCCCTTATTCCGAAGAACTAGACATTTCGGTAACTCGAAACACTCTCGGTCCACATTAGGTCGAGTTATCGGGATTCTACTGTATCTGGAAAAACGCCAGAACATGTAATCGGGCTTTCTCTGTGTTATTTGGCAACTAGAATTGTTTATGTGGAGATCTTTTTCGTTATTTACCACATTGAATTCTCCCTGAATGAACATATATTTACATCTAAGAGATCTGCAAACCCTCTTTATGCACTCGAGTTCAAATGGTGATAACAGATAACCAAAGACCATTACTCATCTCCACATGAAAAAACTGATAACTCGGGGTTAGAGTACATCATTGAAGCAAGGGTCGAGCGGAGTGGATTAAACACGTCATGTTAAAGCTTTGCATCGGAGACATTTAGTAAAAATGAGTGTTGGGTTTTTGTGTGTAATTTGTATTTTCATGCCACACAATTATTTTTAATACCAATAATTTTAAAGCAGCAAATAGCCATTCAGGTAAACCGCCACATTGAACTTCAAACTCCTTTCCGGTGCTCCTGTGTCGTAAATTTACGTAAGAGAGGCTCAAGACTGATAGAGACCTCTGAGCAAAATTAATGTTTTTTTACGTCCAATTATGGTATAGGTAGAATAGGACACTGAGAATCAGTAGTTAAAGAGCGTCCGTAAATAAAAGCTCCATTTCAATTCATGAACTTTAAACTCTTTTACTCAATTCGCTTTTTCAGTAGTTTTTACTTTTCAAAATGCTCCTTAGGGCACAGTCTTCAACTTATTAACTTGGAATGTTCATGAGTGCTTCACAAATTGTGGATTTAAAATTTTTTACACTAGTTAAAGAAAATTAAACAGCTCAGCTGAAATTATTTTCCCCAACTACAACTGAAAAAGTTGAAAAAAGTAATAAGCCTACCTTTTCTTCCTCTTAAACTAATTAAAATTAATAAATACCTACAAAATAATTTCTGAATATTCGTCTACTAAGCTCATTAAAAATTTGAGAGCGACACGATAAACCGTAGTGTCATTTGATTAGTCATGAATAAAAACAATGCCTTGACAATGGCTTGACCTAACTCGTGAAAAATCCAGTGTACAGTGTTTTGTGTCCCAGTAAATACTAAAAAATTTGAAGCAATCGGAAGAAAAATGGGGTTTTAAATCGCCACAGATGCATTGTTGTAAA
Source organism: Tenodera sinensis (assembly GCA_030765045.1). NCBI lineage: Eukaryota > Metazoa > Arthropoda > Insecta > Mantodea > Mantidae > Tenodera > Tenodera sinensis. The sequence continues at coordinate 52,339,547 of CM060964.1, forward strand.
TGTAGATTCACTTGCTGACCAAATACACATGCGCGATTATCTGGTCAACCCACCTAGTGGAAATAATTACACTGCACACGGAACAGTGAGATCCGCAGAGCATGTACTGTGGGGCTCCAACGAGAAGACTTCTTTAGGGGTGTGCTGCCCTCTGGAGGGGAAATGGGGAACAGTAGCACATGGCAACTCACAATGTTGTAGATCTACAACCACAATCTCGAGCCGCAATCTTTCTCAGAAAACGCCAGAGCAGCTATGTCCAACCTTTTTACGAAAGAGGGAAGTTTGCATTTACCTCCTTCCACTACACGTGGACTTTGCCTCTCTTTATCCCCTAGCCGTGCACTGTGTTGCAGTGGCGGTTTAGTTACATGTACGTTGTGTTTGATTTACGAAAGTAGTTTCAAATCTCACGCGCTACACATCTGTTCAATAGTGACTTCTTTGGTACCACTTACGTTTAAGAAGTCCGTATTTGGCGGCAAAGTTGAAGTGCACAGCCTTAGAAGATACACCAAGTGATCGTCGCGTAATCAATTGCGATACAGACTTTTAATACAGTTCAATTTGGAGAAACTCTGCTGGCAAATGTACGTAGAGCTATACTCACTTATACAAAGTATTCTTGCAAATGCTTATTTCTGTATCTATACTTTAATCGACATAAGCATTTGCAGAAGGTATGTTATTGCTAATTTTCTTGTAGGTGCAAGGTGAACACGGGAATACAGTAGGCTTTAAAGGATAGTCAATTGTTATAAGAGCTGGTTGCTATGCGATGTCTTTTGAAATCCCATTCTCTTTGCGAGGCTAAGCGATAAAAAAACGAATAACATTCCTATTTGAAAAAGAGTGGAAGAATTGGCAAATTGAAACAAATAAATATCAGGGAAATGGTTCACTCAAAAGAAAAACGAAGTATTGACATAAATTGCTTTAATGAGATGCAGATTGTTTATTAGTAAGGTTTTGTCTGTTTTTACTGTTCATCAATTATGCAAAATTCATCCAGAATGAAGAGGTCTTCCTAGGATATTCCCAGAAAATTCAAGGAGTGACTTAGAAATGACCGTAGAGTGGGGTACAGCCGTTCCCCACGTAAGGTTCTCTAAAGCGAGAAAGTTGGACGTTCCTGTGCTAGAGGATGTCGTTAGAGCAGCACAATAGTGCGATGGAGTCGACTAGTAACTTTCCCCACGAACTATCATCAAGGTAAATGGATGCAACTTTGTAGCCACGTAACTCCCTATAGAGCAGCCATGGTGAGGTGGAGGGGGCGGGAGGGATTCGGGTAAATATGAGCTTGCCCAGGCTAATTTGTAAAAGAACACTCGTTTAAAAAGTGTAGCGATACAGAATAACTGTATACTGGTGTTATAGTGTCACTTTTCGTCCCTTACGTCTCATTCAATTTGATTTAACAGTTGTTTATACTGTTCAAAAATAAATAAAAAATGCATAATGTATTTACTAACCATACATTTTCCTCAGTCATCTCGCAAGTATTTTGCCTTGTGGATCCCCAGCTGTAACAGCGTTAGCCGATGAAGCCAGTAAATGCCTGCTTGGTCCTTACTATCGGGAGACCTTTGCAGGGAGGGTGTGGAGATCAGTTAACATAAGTAGCATCACTGCCATGGTTTATATGAATTTGTGTATTAATAAATAATTTGTCCTCTTCACGGTAGATCAAGTTTGTAGGATTTAAAAGTACTGAAAGCCGTAAGATTATGGTTTCAAAGTTTTAATCCGAGTAATAGCTTTAAATAGTCTAATAAACCAAATCATCAAATTACAATCGATTATATAATAGGATTATCAGCCAATTCATTGTTAAAACCCATCTTTAAATTGATTTTATATGTGCCAGCATCTAGAATGGAAAGTTGTGTGTTTGGAAAGCCTGAAAGTGACTTTCTCGTACTATCTGTGCATCGAAAGTGTTGGTCACAATGCCATGAATGGGTTCGCTCGCATTAATGTTCTACATAAGGAACTGCACATGAAATTAATCGGCTGTTTGCACATTTATAACTAACTTTCTGAAACGTATTCCTTTTAGCCTTAAATAGCGGATAACTATGTACTCTAGTAAATCCAGCCTAAGAAAGCCACTTATCAACACGGCTGATGTAAAAAGACAGCAGTAATTATAAAAGATGGATCTATTTAGTTTTGTTCCTCAGAGAGCTTCGGTGAGGAACCAATCAGTGTGTTCTCTGCGGTCATGTGCTTACAGCCACTTCGAGCGTTTGTGTACTTAGTGGCCTTCTTATTTTTGCAGCACTATAACATTTCGCTAACGGACATAAGTGCGCTTGACTTATCAGATTAATAAAGCATTGGATGCACGCAAATCCAAGGCGAGAACGGAATCGCAGTAAGTTAAAATATGTGGCACTTATGCCCTTGTGGGTCGTTGCCTACCAATTCGGCTGCCGGCTTCACGCTCAAATGCGCAAGGCAGAGATGGATTATCATCCAGCACATAACGGAAGATGCTGTGGTCAACACCATGCTTCCCATAGCTTTCGTGGCCTACAGACTACCACATATCGTACCTCCTCAAATGCACCACAGTGGCATCACTTGGGCCCAAAAATCAGCAACAATATGACTAGGCTCGAACCCATGCACATTGCTTGGCTGGAAATCGAAGTACATGCTCCAGGCCAATATGCCACCTCGCAAGACAGAATTATTTACCAATAATATTACACAATACAGAAATTCCTAGAGTCACAGCATGTAGAACTTCCAGTTACACAATCGGAGTAAAAATTAAAAGGAAAAAAAAAATGTTTAACGACGCTTTCAATTGGCAGGATCACATCAGCGTCACCGGTGTGCCGGAATTTCGTCCCGCAGGAGTTCTTTTACATGCCAGTAAATCTATGGACATGGAGCTGTCGTTTTAAGCACTCTTAAAATCCATCGGTCTGGGCCGGGTTTACATTCATGACGATATCAGTAGTTAGCGTCTAACCAGCAGAGCCACTCAGACCGACCTCATAACGCAGGGTTGCTTCCTTCTCTCTCCTCGCCGATCATATTGTTCTTCTGTTGGTGTCTGGGAGAGCGTTGGGGTCTTCACCTGTAGCCCATCTCCCAATATAAAGGAGCTGAGCACAGTCCGCATCATGTTTATCTTCCTGGCCTTGAATAATGTAGTTTCCCATTGCATGCACAGTACGAACTTGCCTACGCTTTCGATCTGTGCAAAAAGCAGCTTATAGTCCTATAAGGAAACTATCCCGGTGACCAAATAATTTAGTTCGTAGTTAAGTGCCTCGTAACGTATTTATTCGTCTCTGTCACTAAGCAGCATGCATAAGATAGCGACTCCTGTAGCCGAGGGAGTTCCGCGGTTCAAATCCCGTCAAGATCATCCCCCTGACTGAAGTTTTCTCCAGATGCTCCTCAACCCTCATAATGGCAAATGCCGGTTAGGCCTGGAACGCTTCCCTCCCAAGCTTCCTTTCGCAGTTGTATTTCATGCATCACCAGTGTTCAACGCCATTTGTACTGTATGTGGCAAGAGAGAGTGTTAAACACTACAACAAATATTGAGATGCAAAGAAACTGCGAGAAGCTTATCGCAAATCTGAACCCACAATGAGGCAGAAATGTTTCGTCTTAATTTCATTGTTAGCGAAGTTTCCTTGTAAGGGTAATGTGGACTAGAAAATATATGGATGTCACTGCCTTTTGTAGATGAAGCGTGTAGTTGCGTGTAAGCAGCAGTTTTCCTGGATGATAGCTTAGCGCCACATGACAGGAAACTTATATTCCCGGAATAACACACGATAAACGACTTCCAGAATCCATTTAATACCAGGGGCAACAAGATGATGACTCGACTGAGAAGGATCTTAAGGATTTCCGATGAAGAGGCCGAAAAGATAGAGCATTAAAGGACCCATGGAGTGAGATTTTGGCCCAAAATGATCAAATTATGAAATTCTATATTTTTACCAAGCCCAATAAACATCATGTGGCTTTTTCCTCCCTTTTTAAGGTGTATTAACAATGATGAAGTGTCAGTTAATAGGCATTTAAAGACTTGTACCATGCTTCTTTTCGATTTTCTCCAAATTGCATTTTTCAAGTTATACATTGTTACTTGCACATTATTTGCAGTAGTTTTTGTCATAAGCATATCCTAGTTATTCTTTTTTTCCCACAAGGGCCCTAATGACCTAGCTGTCGACGGGCGCTTAAGCCATACTCACTTTTTCCCACATACTACTGGTGTGGATAAAACGTTTTAATCAAATAAAATTTCCTGTTATATTGATAAGACTGAGGAGAAAGAAATGTCCCAAACAGAATGTATGATATAAAAGCTAATAACTACGTCTATTCTTTTAAACTTAAAAAAGCGAAATATAGTTATTTATTTGATCTGCTTAAAATTTTATGTTGTAAGAATCCAAATTTTATAACTACTTTGCGTTAACATTTAAAAAAGTATCAGTTATATCAAATTGAAATGTTGCATATAAATCACCTTAGTAAACGTGCACACAAATGTTAAGCTAAATAACTTCAAAACGGCAGAAATATGTAAATTCAATCCAGGGTTCCTTAAGAAGAACCCTATGTAGACCGATCACTCTGACGTTCGTTTGTACAGCCGTAGAACTATCAATAATGAATTAACAAGGACACTATGTACAGTCCGGTATAAAAAAATCTTGCCGATAGGGGTGCCCGGCTGTTTCAAATGTATTGAAATGTCAAGAACTCCTCGCTCTACTGTGTCCCTCATTCTCCTCGTGCTGCCTTGGGATCTATTGAAGTAGGCGTAACGTGTTTTAATCAGACACACTACTTATCTTCAACCTCACACCCGTAAGGTCGTGACACCGGGTCTTCTAATTGGTCCAACCCACACCCGCGTTTTCAAACTCAATCGCAGCAAATGTACCACTTTGCTTCTTACTCTTGATACGCGTTCATTGGTCAGCTTTTGCTTCCCGACATTTATCTTGGGTAAATTGGATAGAAAAACGAGAAATGGATCTGGTCAACTATTGTACAACTGCGGCAACTTCGGGGAGCATATGGAGAGAAGTGCAACTTTTTTGCACATAGTTGTATCATTCCGCGGCGCTACAATAGAAATTTATTCAAATTTATTCAAATATTCAAATTGTGATATTTGAAGTACTGGAGAGGCATTTAAATGGAAAGTAACTTTGTACTGAAATACCAAGAAAATACATAATAAATTACTGTTCACTGAAACTGTTTTCTGTAATTTTCATAACACACATTACGTACATTAATTCTAAAATATACATAGACCTGTATATATTAGTTATTCCCTAGTTTAACCGTCTATTTTTACATGTTAAATTTTTACTGCATATTGCCCAATGCTGTTAATTTCACCATACATTTTACTTAAAGCAGTATATTTATATAATTGTAAGCAACTGTAGAAGTGCATTACACACCATTTAACATAAACGAGGTACCTGCCTCTACAAGTTTAGTGCACATGGGCGTAGCCCACCAAATGCCGGGCAGCAACTATGCAAACAAAGTTGCCTCTTAGGTGCACTCAAATGACGTACAGTCGCGTACAAAGTAAACGTGTACCTGTAGATGAGCAGCTAATTTGAAATTATATTCAGGGTTACATGGTAGCCGTTAAATTGCGCACTGAGACGCGTAAAAGACAATAAAATAAAAACTTGAATTATATGTGACAGATTGAATTATGTATACCATTAGTAAATGTATACATAAACATTTTCGTATCCTGTTGCAATGTATGACCATATAAATGTTCAATGCATCGCTTGTATAACACACCTTACATGTAATGTTTCTCCATCTTTAGAGAAATGCATTGAATATAACTCCTCCAAAATTGTATACATGAATTTATAACTGTAGTCCTGCACTTGAGACATACTTGCGAATTTATTTCAAGTGCACAATTAACCCAGAGTTAAGATCCCTATTCACACTACCTTGCTGTATTAGACTATGCACCCTGGAGCAGATGTGCAGAACACAGCTAGTGTCTGATGTTGCTTTAATGTCCGTGTGGTGGTAACCTGGGACAGGAAAAGTACTGAAATGCCTCGCTCTGAACATAAACAGTCATCTTAGTATCCACTGAGGCTTACGACTATAGCCATGATCGCAATAAATCAAATTTAATGGTCTATCGCGGCTTTAACTGTGAATTAAGGACTGCAATTGTTGAAGGCAAACATGTAATTATCAAGAATGTTCATGTACTTTATTGTGCAGTGTTTATAACACAATGAGTAAATGTCCCTCAACTTAATTTGTAACTATAAATCCCGTAAACGATGTTTCATTATTATACAGGGAATAACATGCACGTAAACACATCAAACAGAACATCTGACTTTCTAGTTTTTGAACTGTCGCTTCACTGTTTTCCCTGATGCTTAATAACCTACTTCACCGAGTTCACCATCACTTCAGTAATGTGAACTAACTCCACTCTTCACTGTCTCTTCATTCAATTTTCACATTAACTTCACTTTTTTCCAAGACATAGCCTCTTCTTCCGGACTGTTAAAAACAATACACCGCACAGGTGTCAGTTATAAGATGGCGCGGAATACTTTCAAAATGTTAAATATCATATGTCCGACGATTTTTCGAAAAGGCTTTATTGTTGTGTGTTGTGCAAAATCCTGTATAATAGTATTTTTGTTTGTATTTACACAATAGTATTTGTCATTAATTTTGATGGTGGCACAGCGAAAGAATGTGTCAAATAACCCTAGTGCTTTTACATTAAATAAATAATTTGCTCTTGCGAATTTGCTTGCAAATGGCTTGTACACCTTAACGCGCACTAAAACTCAGGCCAATTGTTACAACGGGCTTTCCAATCCTAACCTGGATAAGGCATTGGGTCTCATTGTGGTCGGAAGGAATGTTTGTAAAAACCTGTTTGAATAGTTCCCGGTGGTTAACATGCTTTTCTTTGTTAAATGTTTCGCTCAGTTTTCATAGAAGACCAGCTAATGGTCTTGTTTTTCATTTGTGGCCATTTCCTCCAATAATGCTAAGCGAGATGGAATACTCGTTTAATTTCATCTTGGTGTCGGAGGTTTATCTTAAAGTGCATAAACACAGTGAAACTTCATTTTTTCATATGAACCTTTTAAATATTAATCCAAATGTATACACCGAAGTGAAAAATTCTGCATTCTGCCGATTTAAAATAGTGCTTTTAACAAGTTACCAAATTTGCCTAACACTTGAAGTCACCTAATCATACCGCTTCTTTTTAGGAGAGATAGAGAATAGATCTCGGGAAATAACATATTACACAGAAACAAAACTTTCGGAATCAAGAAGGAGCGTATTAAGAGGTATGTAAAGTAAGTATGGTCCGGCCCTTTTTGGTACGTGTGCGTTTAAAACTACAAAAGCATGGAAAAGAACTAACTATATAGAAGCGTGAAACCATACCCATACGATGGTTGTAAATGTTGACAGACAACGTTGAAGTTGTTTACCATCATGGAGATGTTCAGAGAGCTTCCTGGAAGATGACAGTGGGAAGAATGGGCTATTTTGAACCATCACAATTTTATATTACCTGCCCGAACAAAATGGAGTGTATAAGCTGTTTGTTTGAAATATCAGCGCCCACTGAGCCAAATATTCTAATGTCAACCGGTTAGCCTCATGGCATACAGGTTGCATTTATCATTAGGTGCACACATATTTTACCAGTATAAGCAAATAATAGAAAAATTGCTCGTTCCAGCTTAAAATATTATAGTACCCAGTGCATCTGTGTTTTTCATTGTTTAAACAGACGTTTCATAAACAATGCATGAGGATTGTAATAGATATGCCACGGTTTCTAAGAACGACGCAACTGTAGACGTCGTTTCTACGACACTACTGTACGAATCCGTCCATGCATTAGTGGGCACCGTCTCGTCACCATTTCTCCCCTAAGTAATGCTGACAATATTAAGCAGTGTGCACAATTTGCTCTTATCTGTAGTTATAAATGGTGTTTGAATCCTCGCGTCTTTACAAGCATGGTCCCTGTTGGACACGTTACTGACCACTCGAAATTCTGCAGCCGAAATATTGGAGAAAGTACGCCGGGAATTGTCTTCTAATTCACCGAACGAATGGCGGTTTGTTGCTTAAACTTCACCTTTAAACATTTCCCACAGACAATCAGTGGATTTAAATCTGGAGACTGAGCACGCCAGTCAGTTATTTTTAATCAAAAACACAAAATGCGACGCAGAAATATTCTTGCGTTTCTTTCCACGGCAGCCTCTTTCTCGACTAATGTTTACTGGGTTAGAACTGTTGATCATCTTTCACTTATTCTAACACTCACCAAGCATTTTTACATTTTTCTGACAGTCTATAATAGCGATGTACAACTTTTGCGAAAGAGGAGATGTTGGTTTCACCTCATTCCGCTATACGCGGACTTTGCCTCTCTTTAACCCCCAGCCGTGCATTGTGTTGCAGTGGCGGGTTGGTTATATGTACGTTGCGTTTGATTTATGAAAGCACTTTCAAATCTTATGCGATAAACATCTGTTGATTAGTTACTTCTTTGGTACTGCTTACGTTTAAGAGGTCAACCAATATTTGTCGACAGTCAATATTTGGACGACAAAGGCGAAGTGCAGTCTTAGAAGAGCCACCAAGTGATCGTGGCGCAACCTATTGCGATACATACTTTTGGCATAGTTAAATTTGGAGAAATTCTGTTCGCAAATATCTCGTATGTAGAGCTATACTGTTATACAAACAATTCCTAAAAATGCTTATTTCTCTTTCTACTTCATTTTAATCGGCATAAGCATTTTCAGAAATTATCATTTTGCTAATTTTCTTGTAGGTGCAAGGGGAATATGGGAATACAGTAGGATTTAAGCGATAGCGAGATGTTTTAAGATCTGTTGCTATGCGGTGCCTTTGAAATTCCGTTCTCTTCGCAAGGCCAAGAGATGAAAAAACTTACATATTCCTATTTGAAAAAGTAAGTAATGGCAAATTCAAATAAATAAGAATATCTCGGAAATGGTTCACTCGAAAGAAAAACGAAGTATTTGACATAAATTGCACTTTAACGAGATTCACATTTTTTATTTAGTAAGCTTTAGTCAGTCTCTTACTGTTTACCATTTATGCAAAAATTATCCAGAATGAAGATGTCTTCTGAGGACATTCTCAGAAAATTCAAGGTATGACTTAGAAAGGGCCATGGAATCGCCTGTTTGTGTCCGTCAGTGATGTACTATCTCTCCGACTGAGGAGTGAAGTGGGGAATAACCGCTGATTCTCCAAAGAGAGAAGGTTGGACATCCCTGGTCTATAACTTACGAATTTGTTAAAAACTGTGATACCGTAGAACTTCTGCATAAATTCAGCTGACTCCGAGTAAAACTTAACACAATAAACACAAGCTACACGATAATTTGGCACCGCAAACACAATCGCACCGTGCTCATACACATTTTTTCTAAAAATGTCTTTTTTTAGGGTTTCTCATAACGCGCATTTTTTGTGAAATCTCTGTATAGAACTGTTAGGTAGGATGCAGTACCTCCTCTACTCACTATAGGTAAGCAGTAGGGAAATAAAAATGCAGAAGTATAAAATTGAAGGCAAGTTAGGACGATTATGTAGGCATACAGTGTAAATTATCCTCGCCTTCTTCACGGAATTAAACTAATGTGCTTGTTTGGCAACCAACGGCATTAAACAAAATGTAATTGTTATTAAAACACTTAAATACTACATAAATAACAGTGCAATAGACTACAAAAATTGTTAAAATAGTATGTGCTCTTGCAAATCCTTTTATGCAAATATGTAATTATGAATGAACAACATTCCACTCTTTTATCGTTTCTTACCTTCATTTGAAAAATACAGTTTCCATTGTTCCTAATGATTGATTTGCCATGAAGGCGTGTAGTGCAGAGTATAACAATTTTATTATTCTTGGTGTAGGTACGCCGGGTTTGCTTTAGAGTGCGTGTTTGTACTAGGGAACAATCGGGTGCAGCTTGCAACGGTTCCCAGAACCTGTGTTATGTTCACGGAATCTGCTCTATCGTCCTTATTGAAGCTTGTTGTGGGCATTAATGTAACTCGGCACGTTGCCTACAAAGCACGGCGCTTGGTAGTAATGCATTCGTGTGGACGGAATCATGCCCATTCATCTAGTTTCCTATTGTGATTCTCCTGCCCAATATTGATAGGAGTGCTTTATTATTTGGTAGCTAAACCTACCCTTTGTCAGTCTCTTATTGTTTTGAAGAAAATTCGGACACACGAATATTAGCCTATGAATAACAGATGAGAAACGAAAAGGAGTTAGAGAATACCATAACGTGAGAGGCTGGAAAGCACTCGCCCCTTTCTAAAGGCTCTACTGAATTCTATACTATTGCATAGTGATATTGGGCAACAATCAAAAGATTTCATTCTTCAAACCAGTTAGATATCTGCAAACTCTAATGAATGCTTCACTTCTATACTTCGTAGATTTGAAAAGAGACTTTCGCAGTCGCACAATGTACCTAGCAGCCAAGTGTGACAATTCACGCTTGAGGGGTAAGACGGTGGCTGGGTTTCCGAAACCGGCCGCGAATACGTCACTGCATTACGAGTGTGCTAAATCTTGAATGTTTACTGAAAGAAACTATACACACAATACCTGCTAACTGAATAAAAGGCAAAATAAAATCAATGTATAAATTATACATACCTAAATTAGAAATAAAACATACACCAGGTGGTTTAAGTCGGAAGCAAAATATAAATATTTCAGTGCTTTTACGGAAAATAAATAAACATATTTTACTTAACAGTTTCTAGAAATACGATAAATGGAAAATAACTACTTTGCTTAAACTTTCAATAGACGGTTCACCTATCTTATATTACGCAGTTAAAATAAGACGTGACATAGTTATTTGTGACGAAATTGGACGATTAAAGAAGAATGTGATAACAAAACATGTCGATCAGCTGCGGCATTGTAACATATTAAAAGTAAATCTTGTCTTAGTTGCAGCACATTTGAATTAAGATATCACAAAAAGAGCGCAACTTTAATTTATTTGCAGAAATAAGTGCTCACAGAGTAATACAGTAAATTTTCATATACATTATATAATACACTGATTCCTAAGTTGTCATCTCTAGTCTTCCAACTGGCGTAATTATTAGCATAGTTGGACATCCTTGCAAGATACCACCTCGCTACAGACTTGGACGTCGAGTGAAGCCACACAACTGCGTGAGGGGACATACCTAATACTGCGTGTCAGTGCTGCTTAACACCCCCTCTGTGCGTTGGGTGAACACAGTGCGTAGGGGCAGACAAGCTCTCGCAATACGCGAACATGACTAAGTAATCTAAGCTTATAAACGTGTTTACCTGTGGCAGTTCCTCATTGTTCTTTGCTAATGCGGCGCTCAAAACTGGTAGGTGGAACAGTGCAATACCTCAAAGTTTCGCTTTATCGCAACATTCCAATGGAAGCAACAAGTATAGGTTGCGCGTTTGTTCTTGACGAATGACCTTGAGCAGAAATCCAGTGAGTAGGCCTACCCTTAATAAACAGGTCAGCAAATGTTTATGCTACGATAACAGACACCTCTGTTTTCCTGTGTCGCGTTTGTGTTCACAGTCGACCGCAAAAGTTTTGTGCGGTACGGATGTATGTATGCATGCAACGAAAATAACAGCAATTCAGACGAGGGAGAAATGTCGGGAATAGAAGAAATGCAATAAAGTTAACTGGAAACAGTTATAGAGGTATAGTGTATAATACGTGTGACTGATATTACTGGAAGTGCGATAAATTGATTTGTAGTACTGTACTACTTCAGCTCAGAAGCATGTGCGTCATCTCACTGCAGACTGTACCTCTGCTCTCTTTCCCGCAAAAGCTGAGCAGTGACTCGCATCCAACCTTTCATATAAAATTTTCATTCGTCAAGAAGTAACGCGCGACCTGTAATACTTCCGATTAAAGCAATGCTTTCTCCGTTTACTGTTCTCGTATTAAGAAGTTGCAATTCTCAGGACTTACAAGTGACGCCTGGGGTCAGATTTCTGTCGAGGAGCTGACACACTGGATCAGAAGAGTATCCAGGATGGGCGATATGAAGGGAGGACGAAATGGATCAAAGGAAAGGTGATAGTGGAGGAGTTGGGGAATGAATGACACGGGAAAACAATTAACCAAGAGAAAACTCGCCCAGACGCCGCTTTGTCCAAATCCCACATACCGCCCCTTAGGCTCGAACTAGGTCCTTCTTGGTGAGAGGCGAGCGGTCTAACTACTCGGCCACAGCACCGCCCCGATTAAGGCAATGTGCAGAAAACAAACTTATTTAAATGCAAGGGTATCATGGTTGTCCCCTTCTTTGCCTCTCTTTACCCCTCTCCAATGACAGCAGTACTCATGCTGCTGACAGGACATCGTTATAACCAATGGCATGTCGGTCTGAAAGGAAAAATATAGATTTTTCTGGTCACTCAGTAAATCGTTACCCCTTTCTTTACCCCTTTCTTTACCCCTTTCTTTACCCCTTTCTTTACCCTCTCTTTACCCCTTTCTTTACCCCTTTCTTTACCCCTCTCTTTACCCCTCTCTTTACCCCTCTCTTTACCCCTCTCTTTACCCCTCTCTTTACCCCTCTCTTTACCCCTCTCTTTACCCCTCTCTTTACCCCTCTCTTTACCCCTCTCTTTACCCCTCTCTTTACCCCTCTCTTTACCCCTCTCTTTACCCCTCTCTTTACCCCTCTCTTTACCCCTCTCTTTACCCCTCTCCAATGATAGAACTACATGCTAGTTATAATTAGGCTTAGGACTTGGTTGCCGTTTCGTTGCACTTTGGCTGGAAAATGGTTACGTGCGTACTGGATTTCACTGCCCAACCACTGCCTGCCATTCATCCTAAGCGCTCGCTTGTAAACAACGTACTGGTCTGTCCAACACCTAGTTATAACGAATGACACGTCGGTCCGAAAGGAAAGTATTGATTTTTTTCAGGTCGCTCAGTAAACCGTTACTCATTAAGCTCAACTGTTTGATTCACAGCATGTCGTATACATCAGAAGCTACACGTGGCCAGATTACTGGTCTATGGCAAGCTGGTAACACAGTTCACAAATTTCAGAAACTGAAAATTCACAGAAATGTAACTAAATGTTCTGCCGCACAAGAAAGGCGGCTTATTGCATAGATATTAGAAAAAACCTTTCATTCGAAAGCAGAAACTGTTTTATGATTTAACACAGTACACAAATTTATTAAAGCTACTTGATACGATGTTTAATTCCAGTATAAATATAGAGAGAAGTTGTAGAAGGAATAAACGTTTTTAAGTTTTTCAATGTAATATTGTATTATGTTTACTGTAAAGCCTTACACGTTTTTGTGACAATAAGGACAAAGGTAGTTTTTCTTATAACAGAATCGTATACCTCAATAAATGCTGGTTATTTCAAGCAACGTTTGCAACTTTTTCCATAAGACATTCAGAATTTAGAGAGAAATCGAAGGGAAATAAAAACGTGGTTTCCTAGGAGACTGGCAAGCAGTTCATTGGTTAGATATCATCCCTCACCCCTCGCGACATCCCTTAAGATGATAAACTAAGAGGTGATCCCAAACAGTGCATATTATTAAATTCGTTTTGGATGCCTGTGAAAAACCCGTATTACATTGACGGTGATAACTTCAGGTCCCTCAAATGTTAGAGGCCTATATAGCATTTCAATGAGTTATGTGCGTTTGTTTCACGAATTTTCCTTTTCTTCTCTGGCCTTACACAATGTATGTGTTAATTGAAAATTCCCTACCTGTCATGGTTTGTTACATCTTGTTCAAAATGTTCTCCTTTAACAGCCAATTATAAAGAACCTCAAATTCGGGGTTTTAAAAATCAATTTTGTATTTTAAATTATTAAAAGCCACTTCATATAAAAAGGCTAACCTTTTAGATCTATTGATTAACTTTCAAAGAGCGTATACAGAAAAACAAAGAAATATTATTGAACGAAAATGGCATCATGGGGAGCATTTTAATGTGTCAAAAGGGCAAGACCGTTACGAAATAGTGAATTTGTAACATTACACGCGCTGTTTACACACACCTATGCACGTCCATTTGTCACTTTTGAACAATGAAATAACCAGAAACAGACAAACCCACTTGCATTTGTAGTGTTGGGGGAGAAAATTCCTTAAAATATTTAAATTGCAGCTGAAAAAGCAGTAATGTGTTCAATATGATGTACTCGCAGTTTTTTTTCCCCCGCCAGTAAAATGAATCCTGAAACCACTGTTTTCCACAGTTTTAGTTGAGAGCTAAGCACTTATCAACATCTGGGCGCATTGTCTGTTGTGCATCTGGGTAGTCTTCTGGCCTTGTATTTTATCACCCTGCCTGTCTGCACTGGAGCACTTCCTTTGTCTATGAGGCATGCTAACTCATGTCATCACTGTTCAAATGAACTTGAATAAGTACTCCCGCATTTATACTTGAAATGCTGTGGTTTCTAACCTAGTGATATTTAGTAGCCTCCAATAACTGCAAGTTATATATAGTTTCACTGAAAAAAGAATATTTCACAGGAAAAAAAAATTATTTTAAATTTTTGGGCTTAAGCAAATATAGGTCACTGAACGCAGTTGTTTGCTCACATTTATCCTCGGCCATGACTGGTAGCGCACTAGTACACTGCGAACTAGTCAGCAGTACATACTGCCCTCATTTGTTGGTCTAATTTATATATCTGATATTATAAATTATGCACTGTACACGTCTGAAAAATTTTGAAAAAGCAAACTCGGAAATGAAGTCCAACTTTGCTAAGAGTGGCCCACATGCTCTTGAGCGCAATCTTTGCTCTGTGACAGCAAATTATCCGGTCTAACTACGGGTTGCAGAGAGGGAGAGAGAGAGAGACAGAGAGAGAGAGAGACAGAGAGAGAGAGAGACAGAGAGAGAGAGAGAGAGAGAGAGAGAACCTTGGGGCACTGTAAACAAGAACAACACATGCCAGAGACTGACCGAGAAGTGTGTTTTGATTTTAGCATGAAATTTCAATTTTTTCCACTGCACTAATGATTTTTATAGCTTACAAAGCATGAGGCGGTAGTGTGAAGGAATAGCAACAGAGTTCGCTTAAAAGCAACTCCATTTCGGGGCTGATACGTTTTCTATCATTTGTACGAAAACTCGATTGATAAGCTGTTACCTTGTTCATGAAGGAGCACAGAATTTTTGTCAGGATTTTATGTAACTTCAAAGGTAAGTGAATGAGTGAGGTTTAAGGGACCGTCAACAACTATGTAGGTCATTTTGACCTGTAACTTTAATGGAATGAATATTTATTGTATGATTGCTTCCTACTATGGTATTACGGGATCACTTAGAATGCCTTGGAAAGAAATTGGCAAACTTTGTAAAACCAGGATCCAATTACGATTTTGCCATTGTGGGCATTTGAAGGACAAAGGGTCCATTTTAATATGGACTGTGCAGGTGTGTGTAAAAGCACCTGGAATCTTAAATTTTGGTTTCCTCGTAAGCTTGTTTTCCTACATTTTTGCCACTTTAAAATTCTCCCATTATACATATTTTTCGGTTTCTTTCATATTCTCAAACACGTTCTTGGAAATTGAAGAGATCTAAAGAGGCTTAAATTTGGATTTAGGGCTTTAATAATTTATATAAGTGTTTCTTAAAAAAGTAAATGTGTTTACGTTATGGTTTTATTCCAGGGAAAATTTTACTGCTACGCAGAACTACTTTTTTTGAGGAACTATATTCTGGGAAAAATTGAAAACATAAGTTATGAGGTTTCCATCAAGCTTTGCCTAATTTTTATCCTTTGAAATTTATACTCTTCAAGCTTTAGGTGCAAAAGGCACAAAATGCATTGTGTAATTAGCATACTGAGAAACCCGTGATAATACATTCGGCTTAATTGGACGAACTTTGTATCTTAGCAAATCCAGTTCTTAGAAACCCTTAGTAGCATTTGTGTGGTATCGTTTTTACGCTGCTCAAAGAGATTGCATTTGACTTATTAGAACAGTCATTAAATGCTATAAAATGGATGTAATTAAACAGTTGTAATACAAAACAGTATATACGATATAAATATCAATTTGCAGGCTTTGTAACTGAATGGAGGGTAAAACGATATTAAAACCGTATTATCAGTTTCAATTGCGCTCGGAGAAGAAAAATGCAACATAGAGCTACAGCGGTGTTCTGATTGGAAGACTGAAATCAATATGGCAATAAGTGTCTCTGCAGTAAGTTTGCCCCCAGGAACATCCGGTTATCATGTGCTCATTTGCTGCAGCACAGTGTAAAATCACATTAAAATAACATATTGAAACATACTGTTTGTAACTAGGTGACAAACCCATGAGGCGTATCGGAAAGAATGTGAAACTGCGGAGTTGTTTACGCGAGCTTATCGCACTCCGTGTATGTGCGATAAGCACGGCGAGACAGTGTAGGTACAGTCTTCTCAGAAGCAATCATCTCCTCAGGACAGCAACGTCTCGTATATCAGCAGACGCGAGAGATCACCCATTAATGTTCCGTTACTGACTGTACACCAAGTTACCAGTATTTCGCTGTTCTAGTAAACAAGACGAGCGATCGCAGCGCTCGACAACCAAGGCCAATACTCCTGGTCGCTTTGCCACGTACTACATTACTGTTATCGTAACATTAGACTTTCCAAAGTTTTCGCTACTGTATAACTGTTCACTGCCAAACATCCATGTACGTCACCTGTTTGCTTATGACTCACGGCTAGCATGGAGGCCAATGGAGGAACTACGCATGCTCTGCATAACAGGTGTACAGGGCACGTGTGTAAACACGATAGTCAATCCATGCGCATTGCTAAATGTCCCGAGTAATACTTGCGACATCCATCTTTTGTTTTCATCTGACAACATTGGTTTGCGATATAAATAGTGGGTCTTGCTTGTAATCAAGTTGTTTAAATTACCTAACTTGGAACCATACGCAGGGAAAAATATATCGTGATTAATGCAGAGGACTGAAGAGTAACTTACATGAATAGAATTGTATGGTATATAATGGATACATGGAAATTAATACTGGGTAGAAAAAATAGTTGGCTGTCACATCAGATTTTTTATCCTGTGTTATATGATCTGGAGTGACAGTTATGTGAGGATTTAATATATCAGTTTTAGTTATTTCTGGTTTTGATACTATACATTTTAACAATAATTTATAGAGAGTTCACTTACATAGAAGTGAGTGGACAGTATTCAATATTGACTGTATCACTGGAAGTTTATTATCTAATTTTATTTATGGACACTCGTTAACTGCTATGGTTCTCAGCGTCTCGTTCTGTATTGGGCGTGAAAGACAGCTTAATTTTGCTTAGAGGGCTCTTTATTAGACTTGAGGTTCTTTTACGTGCCGTAAATCCCCGGTACGGGACCACCGACTTTACTTCCCTTCCAAAGGAATCCATGCTACGGATTTTTACGACCGAAAAATCCATTGCCCTCCGCCGGGTTTGTATCTTTGAGAGCACTTAAAATAATAGATGAACTTGCAGTATTCAGTTCCAACCCCTGATCACATTTCAAACTGTTAATTAGTACTTCAAAGATAAGGAAAAATATTTTTCTTAAGGATGCGCATTACATACCTTTACCAAGACTACCAACTCACAGTGAAATGAGGAAATAAATCATCTGGATAGTTAAATTAATCTTTAATTTATTACTTATGCTGTGTATATTATTTAACATATTATCATTGAATATAAGTAGCCGTCAAAAACATTTTCCTTGATGCACTGAAGCAATACCCATAACGACAACTTATGATTTGAGCTGTAGAATAAGCAAATGCTAGAACAAGTAAATGCCTATTTTGCAGCATAAGGTCGTCCATAGGCCAGCGTATTTGTTGCTACTTTTCGTACGAGTTGGACTTGAAGAAACGAGCAAGTCTTCTGTGTGCCATATGAAACAAACGAGTACTACAGCTCTATACGCGAGAGACCACACACGTCGAATCACTTCGTCTATAAACAGAATAGTAAACAGAACACCTGATGTGTATGCCTAAAGTGGCCTTAAAACGTCATCCTGTTTGGAGTGTAATTATGAAACCACAACTTGCATGGAACATGCGCGTTATGTGTTTGTTTCTGCAATACCCGACGGCCAAGAAAATGGATACGCATTGGGATGCATTAAAACACATTTTTATAAATAGCGTACTAGCTCGTTATTGACTTGGATCTATTTCAAACAACCATTATCTCGAAGTCCATAAATTAAAGTGGGTTAATGCAAATGAATGGCAATAGCATATGTCGAATTACTGCGATTTCGACTTTGCTTCTACCCACTGCTACCGGTAAAATTTGTCACTATGTTATAATTCACCAATTCCATTTTGTCATGTTTTCTTCTATCATTACACTTAAGGGAAAGGTAGCTATACCAGAATATGTTCCAAAGTAAATATTGTAATGTAAACCCCGCGCGACAGCCCACGAAGGGCCAAGGCCTACCGCCCAGCCGCTGCGTCCCCCACCTCTGCCCACTACAGGCGTCATTGGTGGGGTGCAGTACTGGAGGGTGGGACGTGGTCAGCGCCCCGAGCCCTCCCGGCCAGTTATGCAGTCTTCTCGACCTGGGGCCGCTACTTCTCCATCAAGTAGCTCCTCAATTGGTCCCCCCGGGACCTAACGAGGCTGAGTGCACCCCGTGAAAGTAAATATTATGCAAGTTTTATATAAAGTTCCATTCAGCATTTCTGCGACAGGAAAACAGGACTCAAGTCTTGTATATAAATGTTTAAGTTAAATAAACGTTACACACGTGCAATACAATAAATTAAATAAGGATATGTAATGCCTGAAGTTGCTGCTATTTGCAGATAATCGTGACCATGCCATATGAATACCTCCGTGACATGCACGTAAACTTTACAAGAAAGGCGAGAAATTAAAAGTGGGTTCACTCCTTACGTACACCATTCGTATGTTTCGAAGAAAGAAAAAGTATTAAAAAAAAAAACAAAAAAACATTTAACCATTTGTACTGCCTTCGAACCCACACCATCAGATTGATGGCCTAACTGGCATACTCAATACTGCACTGTTACTATAGACAACTTGTTTCTCTCTGCTAGCAAGGCCAGTGATGACCAACCTTATGGGGGAAAGGGGAAGGAGGATTTGCCTTCACCTACTTCTCGCCGAACTATGATGCATTCATCAGACCTCTCTAATGCTTGGTTACCTGGATGAGTGAAGGAGAAATACTTCATGTACACAACGAAGGAGGTTGGGTAGAGTGTTAACAGACGTCATGAGCACATAAAGGAACAGTTGGGCATCGCTGCGTATTATTCTCCGTGTGAAAATGTCGATATCAGTGATGCCTAACCCTTGTTGATGTGCGTATTTTTCCAGAAAAGCAAGGCTCATAACTTTTAAAATGCCGCAATGGTACTGTTTTTGCGCTTTTGAAAGAGAAATAAACTATGTTAGAGTGGAAATCCATTCTGAAATCGTATTAAGTAGGCATTTATTTGCGTTTATCAGTAAGAGTACTTAAATAAATAAATATTACGTAAATTCAAAGTTTGTCCTCTCAGACCATAGGTATTCTATTTGAACCCATCCTCTGTAACGCCTAGGTTTAGAAACGTGGACTTGTGCAAGTGAAAGTGAACTGTTAAATGGCGATGAATTAAATGGCAGTTTTTCAGCATTCTGTTGCTGCCCACTCGGAGGGAGGAACACATTACGGAAGTAGTGCCATCGGTAGTTAACTGGTAGTCACACCTACTCACAGCGGGAGCGCTTCTGAGGCGAGTTGTTTCCACAAGTAATGAATGACACTTCTATAAACTGCAGCTAAAGAAAGTAACTGCATAAGTTAAAGATGTACGAACGCTACTGATGTTAACTCTGTACATCGGAACATATTAAAAATCCTAAAAACATTGCATTCTATGTGCCTTGATGTTCTTAATTCGTAACAACTTTGGATTGGAGAGTTTTAAATATAGGTTAAATACATTGTTTCTGTCCTGAATCACTTCACGTTTGTTAATCAAATGTCTCCCAGCCTCGTGAACATGTTCACACACTCGTATCACAGACAGAGGACAGGAGAAATGTAATTTTATTTATATATTAATATTTCAGCTCGACTTTAAAATCGACTTTACATATTCCCGGTTAATCTTGGAGTTTTGAGATAAGTAAACTTTAACGGAGAAAAAATATTTATTAAAAATGTATACGCTTATGTCCAATAACAATATTTGTGTGATCAACCATTTGAGAAAGCTTTTGTTCGAATTTTCGAATACGTTAACTTGACTGGCCATGCTGTCTCAAGGCTTTTAGATAGCAACTATTGTTTCAGCCTCCTGTTTATATAAAAATGTGCATCGAAGCGATTTTTACATGTATTTAGTAAGAATAATGCAAAGTAGATTATAAAATATGAGTTCTTGTGAGAATATTTTGTAGAATACCTATGTGAATATAAATTACAGCGAGAGAAACTTACGT
Source organism: Tenodera sinensis (assembly GCA_030765045.1). Lineage (NCBI taxonomy): Eukaryota > Metazoa > Arthropoda > Insecta > Mantodea > Mantidae > Tenodera > Tenodera sinensis. The sequence goes on from CM060964.1 coordinate 52,360,178, forward strand.
GGTTGTCACACTCAAACTTTATATTCTACAACAGATTATTATGCGCTTTTTAGACTTGATTACCATCTTGTACAGTAGCAATAAATTCTCTTCAAATATCTAGCTGATCAACAAGACCCGATTTCCCATGACCAAAAATGTTCGAAAAATGGCATATAAAATGACTTCAAATTTTTGAAAAATAGCAGTTACAAAAATTACCGAAATCTTTTATTCAATTTATTAAAATTAGTGAACATGAATCTATAAATTAAATACATGCATACTCATAACTGCTGTAAAAGCAGAAAAAGTAGGTACAATACGGACTAAATAATTGAATAATTAAAAGTATGTTTTTCCTGGTTCTTTTTTGAAGAAAGTAAAAAAAAAAAATGTTTATGAAACAGGAATTGCAAAACTGTTGCTTTAACTGTTGGACTTCTGAGGATGTGCAAAGTTGATAGTGAACCGACTCAAGTCTTTGACACGACACAATAGCAACTTGACTGCATGCGCCCATTAACACGAAAAAGGGCAAACTGAACATGAACACCCAACTGCAATGTGACCTGTTCCTTTGACAAAAACCACTCCTCCATGCGCAGATATTTAGACTAACCATTATATAGGAATCTGATGTTTTGCCAAGAATGCTGGTAAAGTATGCTCAGAGCTACTCTTTATTTCTCAACTGAATAGTGGCATAGGTGATTCTTTGAAAGTTCTTAAGTAAAATGTTAGTAACATAATCCTGTAAACGCAAGAAAATGGGCAAATAAAGACGCAAATGACAAATTGATAAAATAACGTAAAATCGAAAAACTGCTTTAAATAATCAAAACCTGAACTAAAATATGCGTTTTCGTAATGTAAGGCCCTTGATAATGCTTTATGTACATATTAGCAGTGCGTATGATTGAACAATTAAAGGCATTTCGTCAGAAAACGCTCTTCACAGAGCATTACCTGCCTTGGGTGGTATTTTCTAAGAAGTCATTAATTTCCCCTAAATTTATTTCACGCGTGCAAATTGTGTTAACTAGATAAGTTTCATTTGGAATCAATATGAGAATCTTGCAGGCCGCACCAATGGAGGCGTATGTATTAAATGTATAAGGTATGCTATGTATGCTCTGTTTCTTTTAAAAGGTTAGCAACTACAATACCTCATTTAAATAAATTTCGTAGACTATATCGTCCTTTAATTCGTGTAATAATCTTAATAAACGCAACTCGTGATTGTGAATTTATCTAGAGAACTTTACTATCACACGTGGCATTACTTATGATAATATTGCAGCTTCCATGTACAGATTTTCCTCGCGAGCAGTGCAGCGTGATGCAGATGCAATACATTAGCACATTCGCCGTGACCTAGAAATTAAAAATACTCCTGCCTGTTAATACGACTAACCAGTAGCCTGTAATTGTCTGTTGCTCTGAATCTAAGTGCCTAAACCTACTGGACTATAGTCTCTGCTGCACCCGTAAGGCGTAGCGCTGTTTGTCATTCGGAGTCTCCAGCTTTGTTAACATTTTGCAGCTGACAGAAACGCACTTCTCGTCGACGCTTGACTGACTGTTCACCGAGATGGAAAGATGCTTTCTGTTGATCTTGTTTCAGATGAAAGTCCCAAGAAAGATGCTTGTTACTGCGTAGGGTCTCCGAAAACGTTCATTAACCAAAGCTACGGATTTCACACGTGAACATTTGGCACAAAAGCTCCAAAGAAAGTTTAACCCTCCGTCGGGCGCAATATATCTGGGATACCTCTCCCGCTTTTTTAAACAATATGACGCAACTGTTTATGCGAAATTAATGAAAGTCATTGTAGCTTCCTAAAACACACTGTAGCACTTTCTGGTTCATTATTGGCCAGCTGCTTGTTGTTTCGTTCGATTATCAAGCAAAAGTATCTGTGAGATACATTGCGCCCGCTCATGTACCTCATTGTTTCTGTGGTCTTTTTTCCTGCTGGTCACGTTTATATGTCCCATAATGTCTAAGAAGCAAGAAGTGTTCAGTCTGTGTAAACCTAACGACCTACAGAAATCTCTGGCAATACTCTGGGATGAAAATGAAGATGATAATGAAGATTTAGTTGATTATGAAAGTGACACAGATTGCGAAGCTGCGACAGAAGTCCATGATGAAGATTCTTCAGTTCCTTCTACTGAAAATAAGTGCAAAGTTTGCAAGACTTGCCTTGTAGAGTCAAAAAGGAAGCGACTTCCAAGATATTGCTGCAAGAAATGTGAAATGTACTATTGTTTAGAACATGCCGGACAGGCTTGCAAGAAGTGTGCTGAGAATTCGCACTGAAAACTCTCAAGTATATTACAGACACACGCACATACAATTTAGTTCAAATAGCTGATTAATTGTAATAATGTTTATAATTTCATAAAAACTATTGTTTATTGTTAACTTTATGTTCAAATGTAAGAATAATTACCCTTTCACATTTTATACATTCGCAGTATTAGTTTATTTTTTGCAACCTACACAACTCATGTGTTTGAAATGTAGTATGATGTACTGTAATACTGTGAAAATAAAATTTGGTATATAAAAATAACATAATTAAAACACAATAAAATACAAATATTTCAATTTTGGAGGAATTTCAGACAGCACAGAGGCAGATATGTACGTGGTATCTCTCAGATATATTGTGCCCGAATACGTAACAATAGGTATTGCGCCTGACGGAGGGTTAAATGTGCTAACATAGGATCAAAATTTGACTTCACATAACGATGTGTTCTGCATTAGCTCTTCTTCCGCTTAACAAACTAAAGCACTCCCTCTCACTACGCCTCTCGACACCACTCGACCCCTCTCACGAACGCTCGCTCGATCCCTCTCGACCCAAGCTCGATCCCTCTCGAACCCTCTCGACCCCTCACACAACCCCTCTCTCGACCCCTCTCTCAAACCCTCTCTCGACCCCTCCATCGACCTCTCCATCGACCCCTCCCTCGACCCCTCCCTCGAACCCCCTCTCGAACCCCTTCTCGGACACTCTCGCGGACACTCTCGCGGACCCTCCCGCAGACCCTCCCGCGAGCCCTGTTGCGAGCCCTCTCGCGAACCCTGTCGCGAGCCCTCTCGCGAACCCTCTCACAAAACCCTCAGGGAGCCCTTAACGGAACCTCTCCCGAACCCTCTCCCGAACCCTCTCCCGAACCCTCTCCCGAACCCTCTCCCGAACCCTCTCACGAACCCTCTCACAAACCCTCTACCGAACCCTCTACCAAAACCTCTCCCGAACACTCTACCGAACACTCTCACGAACCCTCTCACCAACACTCAAGAACTCTCCAGAACCATCCCCCGAAACCTCTCACGAACCCTCTCACGAACCCTCTCACGAACCCTCTCACGAACCCTCTCACGAACCCTCTCACGAACCCTCTCACGAACCCTCTCACGAACCCTCTCACGAACCCTCTCACGAACCCTCTCACGAACCCTCTCACGAACCCTCTCACGAACCCTCTCACGAACCCTCTCTCGAACCCTCTCACGAACCCTCTCACGAACCCTCTCACGAACCCTCTCACGAACCCTCTCACGAACCCTCTCAAGAACCCTCTCAAGAACCCTCTCACGAACCCTCTCAAGAACCCTCTCAAGAACCCTCTCACGAACCCTCTCACGAACCCTCTCACGAACCCTCTCACGAACCCTCTCACGAACCCTCTCACGAACCCTCTCACGAACCCTCTCACGAACCCTCTCACGAACCCTCTCACGAACCCTCTCACGAACCCTCTCACGAACCCTCTCACGAACCCTCACGAACGCACTCACGAACCCTCACGAACCCTCACGAACGCACTCACGAACCCTCTCACGAACCCTCTCACGTACGCTCTCACGTACCCTCTCACGTACCCTCTCACGAACCCTCTCAAGAACCCTCTCACGAACCCTCTCACGGAGCCTCTCGCGAACCCTCTCGCGAACCCTCTAACGGACCCCCTCACGGACCCTCTCACGGACCCTCTCACGGACCCTCTCACGGACCCTCTCACGAACCCTTTCACGAACCCTCTCACGGACCCTCTCACGGACCCTCTCACGGACCCTCTCACGAACCCTTTCACGAACCCTTTCACGAACCCTCTCACGAACCCTCTCACGTACCCTCTCACGAACGCGCTCACGAACCTTCTCACGAACCCTCTCACGAACCCTCTCACGAACCCTCTCACGAACCCGCTCACGAACCCGCTCACGAACCCTCTCACGAACCCCCTCACGAACCCTCTCACGTACCCTCCCGGGAACCCTCTTACGAACGCTCAAGATCCCTCTTGAACCCTCCCTCGATAACTCTCGAGGCCTCTCACGAACCCTCTCACGGACTTTCTCACGAACCCTCTCACGGACTTTCTCACGAACCCTCTCACGAACTTTCTCACGAACCTCTCACGAACCGTCTCACGAACCCACTCACGTACCCTCTCACGTACCCTCTCACGAGCCCTCTCACGAGCCCTCTCACGAACCCTCTCACGAACACTCACGAACCCTCTCACGTACCCTCTCACTCTCCGGTCCTCTCCGACTCTCTCGGGCTCTCTCCGGCTCTCTCCAACTCTATCCTGCTCTATCCGGCTCTCTCGGGCTCTCTCCAGCTCTCTCGGGCTCTCTCCGACTCTCGAGCACTCTCCGACGCTCTCCGGCTCTCCCCGACTCTCTCCGGCTCTCAGGTTCTCTACGGATCTCTCGGGCTCTCACCGGCACTCTCAGGCTCTCTCCATCTCACGTGCTCTCTGTGGCTCTCTCCATCACTCGTGCTCTCTGTGGCTCTCTCCATCTCTCGTGCTCTCTGTGGCTCTCTCCGACTCTCTCGTGCTCTCTGTGCCTCTCTCCGACTCTCTCGGGCTCTCTGTGCCTCTCACCGACCCTCTCGGGCTCTCTCGGATTTTCTCCGGCTCTCTCCGGTATTCTCGGGCTCTCACCGGCTCTCTTGGGCTCTCTCCGGCTCTCTCCGGCTCTCTCGGGCTCTCTCGGGCTCTCTCCGGCTCTATCGGGCTCTCTCGTGCTCTCTCCGGCTCTCTCCGGCTCTCTCGGGCTCTCTCGGGCTCTCTCGGGCTCTCTCCGGCTCTCTCCGGCTCTCTCGGGCTCTCTCCGGCTCTCTCCGGCTCTCTCCGGCTCTCTCCGGCTCTCTCCGGCTCTCTCGGGCTCTCTCGGACTCTCTCGGGCTCTCTCCGGCTCTCTCCGGCTCTCTCGGGCTCTCTCCGGCTCTCTCGGGCTCTGTCCAGCTCTCTCGGGCTCTGTCCGGCTCTCTCGAGCTCTGTCCGGCTCTCTCGAGCTCTCTCGGGCTCCCCCCGGCTCTCTCGAGCTCTCTCGGGCTCTCTCGGGCTCTCCCCGGCACTCTCGGGCTCTCTCCGGCTCTCTCGAGCTCTCTCGGGCTCTCTCCGGCTCTCTCGGGCTCTCCCCAGCTCTCTTGGGCTCTCTCCGGGTCTCTCGGGCTCTCTCCGGCTCTCTCGCTCTCTCGGGTTCTCTCCGGCTCTCTCCGGCTCTCCCGGGCTCTGTCCGTCTCTCTCGAGCTCTCTCGGGCTCTCCCCGGCTCTCCCCGGCTATCTCCGGCTCTGTCCAGCTCTCTCGGGCTCCCCCCGGCTCTCTCGAGCTCTCTCGGGCTCCCCCCGGCTCTCTCGAGCTCTCTCGGGCTCTCCCCGGCTCTCTCGGGCTCCCTCCGGCTCTCTCGAGCTCTCTCGGGCTCTCCCCGGCTCTCTTGGGCTCTCTCCGGCTTTCTCGGGCACTCTCCGGCTCTCTCGGGCTCTCTCGGGCTCTCTCCGGCTCTCTCGGGCTCTCTCCGGCTCTCTAGGGCTCTGTCCAGCTCTCTCGGGCTCTGTCCGGCTCTCTCGAGCTCTCTCGGGCTCCTCCCGGCTCTCTCGAGCTCTCTCGGGCTCTCCCCGGCTCTCCCCGGCTCTCTCGGGATCTCTCCGGCTCTCTCGAACTCTCTCGGGCTCTCTCCGACTCTCTCGAGCTCTCTCCGGCTCTCTCGGGCTCTCCAGGGCTCTCTTGGGCTCGCTCAGGCTCTCCCCGGCTCTCTTGGGCTCTCTCGGGCTCTCTCCGGCTCTCTCGGGCTCTCTCCGGCTCTCTCGGGTTCTCTCCGGCTCTCCCGGGCTCTGTCCGGCTCTCTCGAGCTCTCCCGGGCTCTGTCCGGCTCTCTCGGGCTCTCCCCGGCTCTCTCTGGCTCTCCCCGGCTCTCTCTGGCTCTCCCCGGCTCTCTCCGGCTCTCCCCGGCTCTCCCCGGCTATCTAGGGCTCTCTCCGGCTCTCTCGGGCTCTCCCCTGCTCTCTCGAGCTCTCTCGGCCTCTCCCCGGCTCTCTTGGGCACTCCCAAGCTCTCTCGGGCTCTCTCGGGCTCTCTTCGGCTCTCTCGGGCTCTCTTCGGCTCTCTCGGGCTCTCTTCGGCTCTCTCGGGCTCTCTCCAACTCTCGAGCACTCTCCGACTATCTCCGGCTCTCCACGACTCTCTCCTGCTCTCAGGTTCTCTACGGCTCTCTCGGGCTCTCACCGGCTCTCTCCGAATCTCTCCGGCTCTCTCCGGCTCTCAGGCTCTGTCCATCTCACGTGCTCTCTGTGACTCTCTTCATCTCTCGTGCTCTCAGTGGCTCTCTCCGACTCTCTCGGGCTCTCTGTGCCTCTCACCGACTCTCTCGGGCTCTCTCGGATTTTCTCCGGCTCTCTCCGGTATTCTCGGGCTCTCTCCGGCTCTCTTGGGCTCTCTCCGGCTCTCTCCGGCTCTCTCGGGCTCTCTCGGGCTCTCTCGGGCTCTCTCGGGCTCTCTCGGGCTCTCTCGGGCTCTCTCGGGCTCTCTCCGGCTCTCTCCGGCTTTCTCAGGCTCTCTCCGGCTCTCGGGCTCTCTCCGGCTCTCTCGGGCTCTGTCCAGCTCTCTCGGGCTCTGTCCGGCTCTCTCGAGCTCTCTCGGGCTCCCCCCGGTTCTCTCGAGCTCTCTCGGGCTCTCCCCGGCTCTCTCGGGCTCTCTCCGGCTCTCTCGAGCTCTCTCGGGCTCTCTCCGGCTCTCTCGAGCTCTCTCGGGCTCTCCCCGGCTCTCTTGGGCTCTCTCCGGCTCTCTCGGGCTCTCTCCGGCTCTCTCCGGCTCTCTCCGGGTCTCTCGGGTTCTCTCCGGCTCTCTCCGGCTCTCTCGGGCTCTGTCCGGCTCTCTCGAGCTCTCTCGGGCTCTCCCCGGCTCTCTCTGGCTCTCCCCGGCTCTCTCCGGCTCTCCCCGGGTCTCCCCGGCTATCTCGGGCTCTCTCCGGCTCTCTCGGGCTCTCCCCGGCTCTCTCGAGCTCTCTCGGGCTCTCCCCGGCTCTCTTGGACACTCCCAAGCTCTCGGGCTCTCTTCGGCTCTGTCGGGCTCTCTTCGGCTCTCTCGGGCTCTCTCCAACTCTCGAGCACTCTCCGACGCTCTCCGGCTCTCCCCGACTCTCTCCTGCTCTCAGGTTCTCTACGGCTCTCTCGGGCTCTCACCGGCTCTCTCCGAATCTCTGCGGCTCTCTCCGGCTCTCAGGCTCTCTCCATCTCACGTGCTCTCTGTGACTCTCCATCTCTCGTGCTCTCTGTGGCTCTCTCCGACTCTCTCGTGCTCTCTGTGGCTCTCTCCGACTCTCTCGTGCTCTCTGTGGCTCTCTCTGACTCTCGGGCTCTCTCCGGTATTCTCGGGCTCTCTCCGGTATTCTCGGGCTCTCTCCGGCGCTCTCGGACTCTCTCCGTGTCTCTCGGGCTCTGTCCGGCTCTCTCGGGCTCTCCCCGGCTCTCTCGGGCTCTCTCCGTCTCTCTCGGGCTCTCTCCGGCCCTCTCGGGCTCTCTCCAGCCCTCTCGGGCTCTCTCGGGCTCTCTCCGGCTCTCTCGGGCTCTCTCCGGCTCTCTCGGGCTCTCTCCGCCTCTCTCGGGCTCTCTCCGCCTCTCTCGTGCTCTCTCCGGCTCTCTCCGACTCTCGAGCACTCTCCGACGCTCTCCGGCTCTCCCCGACTCTCTCCTGCTCTCAGGTTCTCTACGGCTCTCTCGGGCTCTCACCGGCTCTCTCCGAATCTCTGCGGCTCTCTCCGGCTCTCAGGCTCTCTCCATCTCACGTGCTCTCTGTGACTCTCCATCTCTCGTGCTCTCTGTGGCTCTCTCCGACTCTCTCGTGCTCTCTGTGGCTCTCTCCGACTCTCTCGTGCTCTCTGTGGCTCTCTCTGACTCTCGGGCTCTCTCCGGTATTCTCGGGCTCTCTCCGGTATTCTCGGGCTCTCTCCGGCGCTCTCGGACTCTCTCCGTGTCTCTCGGGCTCTGTCCGGCTCTCTCGGGCTCTCCCCGGCTCTCTCTGGCTCTCTCCGTCTCTCTCGGGCTCTCTCCGGCCCTCTCGGGCTCTCTCCAGCCCTATCGGGCTCTCTCGGGCTCTCTCCGGCTCTCTCGGGCTCTCTCCGGCTCTCTCGGGCTCTCTCCGGCTCTCTCGGGCTCTCTCCGCCTCTCTCGGGCTCTCTCCGCCTCTCTCGTGCTCTCTCCGGCTCTCTCCGACTCTCGAGCACTCTCCGACGCTCTCCGGCTCTCCCCGACTCTCTCCTGCTCTCAGGTTCTCTACGGCTCTCTCGGGCTCTCACCGGCTCTCTCCGAATCTCTCCGGCTCTCTCCGGCTCTCAGGCTCTCTCCATCTCACGTGCTCTCTGTGACTCTCCATCTCTCGTGCTCTCTGTGGCTCTCTCCGACTCTCTCGTGCTCTCTGTGGCTCTCTCCGACTCTCTCGTGCTCTCTGTGGCTCTCTCTGACTCTCGGGCTCTCTCCGGTATTCTCGGGCTCTCTCCGGTATTCTCGGGCTCTCTCCGGCGCTCTCGGACTCTCTCCGTGTCTCTCGGGCTCTGTCCGGCTCTCTCGGGCTCTCCCCGGCTCTCTCGGGCTCTCTCCGTCTCTCTCGGGCTCTCTCCGGCCCTCTCGGGCTCTCTCCAGCCCTCTCGGGCTCTCTCGGGCTCTCTCCGGCTCTCTCGGGCTCTCTCCGGCTCTCTCGGGCTCTCTCCGCCTCTCTCGGGCTCTCTCCGCCTCTCTCGTGCTCTCTCCGGCTCTCTCCGACTCTCGAGCACTCTCCGACGCTCTCCGGCTCTCCCCGACTTTCTCCGGCTCTCATTTTCTCTACGGCTCTCTCGGGCTCTCACCGGCTCTCTCCGGCTCTCTCCGGCTCTCAGGCTCTCTCCATCTCACGTGCTCTCTGTGGCTCTCTCCATCTCTCGTGCTCTCTGTGGCTCTCTCCGACTCTCTCGTGCTCTCTGTGGCTCTCTCCGACTCTCTGGCTCTTTCGGATTTTCTGCGGCTCTCTCCGGCTCTCTCCGGCTCTCTCGGGCTCTCTCCGGCTCTCTCCTGCTCTCTCGGGCTCTCTCCGGCTCACTCGGGCTCTCTCCGGCTCTCTAGGGCTCTCTCCGGCTCTCTCGGGCTCTGTCCGGCTCTCTCGGGCTCTGTCCAGCTCTCTCGGGCTCTGTCCGGCTGTCTCGAGCTCTCTCGGGCTCACCCCTGCTCTCTCGGGCTCTCTCCGGCTCTCTCGAGCGCTCTCGGGCTCTCTCCGGATCTCTCTAGCTCTCTCGGGCTCTCCCCGGCTCTCTTGGGCTCTCTCCGGCTCTCTCGGTCTCTCTCCGGCTCTCTCGGGCTCTCTACGGCTCTCTCGGGCTCTGTCCGGCTCTCTCGAGCTCTCTCGGGCTCTGTCCGGCTCTCTCGAGCTCTCTCGGGCTCTGTCCGGCTCTCTCGAGCTCTCTCGGGCTCTCCCCGGCTCTCGCTGGCTCTCCCCGGCTCTCCCCGGCTCTCTCGGGCTCCCTCCGGCTTTCACGAGCTCTCTCGGGCTCTCCCCGGCTCTCTCGAGCTCTCTTGGGCTCTCCCCGGCTCTCTTGGGCACTCCCTAGCTCTCTCGGGCTCTCTTCGGCTCTCTCGGGCTCTCTCCGACGCTCTCCGGCTCCCCCCGACTCTCTCCTGCTCTCAGGTTCTCTACGGCTCTCTCCGGCTCTCTCCGAATCTCTCCGGCTCTCAGGCTCTCTCCATCTCACGTGCTCTCTGTGACTCTCCATCTCACGTGCTCTCTGTGACTCTCTCCATCTCTCGTGCTCTCTGACGCTATCCCCGACTCTCTCGTGCTCTCTGTGGCTCTCTCTGACTCTCGGGCTGTCTCCGGTATTCTCGGGCTCTCTCCGGCTCTCTTGGGCTCTCTCGGGCTCTCTCCGGCTCTCTCGGGCTCTCTCCGGCTCTCTCGGGCTCTCTCCGGCTCTCTACGGCTCTCTCGGGCTCCTTCCGGCTCTCTCGAGCTCTCTGGGGCTCTCCCCGGCTCTCTCGGGCTCTCTCCGGCTCTCTCCGGCTCTCTCGGGCTCTCTCCGTCTCTCTCGGGCTCTCTCCGTCTCTCTCGGGCTCTCTCCGGCTCTCTGGGGCTCTCTCCGTCTCTCTCGGGCTCTCTCCGGCTCTCTCGGGCTCTCGCCGTGTCTCTCCGGGTCTCTCGGGCTCTCTCCGGCTCTCTCGGGCTCTGTCCTGCTCTCTCGAGCTCTCCCCGGCTCTCTCGAGCTCTCTCCGGCTCTCTCGAGCTCCCTCGGGCTACCGGCTCTCTTGGGCTCTCCCCGGCTCTATCGGGCTCTCTCGGGCTCTCTTCGGCTCTCTTGGGCTCTCTTCGGCTCTCTCGGGCTCTCTCCGACTCGCTGATTCTCCCTTGGGTTCTTACGTGCCCTCTCGGGCTCTCACCGGCTCTCTGGGTTCCTCTGGGGTTCTCTCCGAACCTCTCCGACTCTCCAGGGTTCTCTCCGGCTCTCTCGGGCTCTCACCGGCTCTCTCAGACTCTCTGCGGCTCTCTCCTGCTCCCAGGCTCTCTCCATCTCTTGGTCTCTCTGTGGCTCTCTCCGACTCTCTCGTGCTCTCTGTGGCTCTCTCTCCCCGGCTCTCTCGAGCTCTCTCGGGCTCTCCCCGGCTCTCTCGGGCTCTCCCCGGCTCTCTCGGGCTCTCCCCGGCTCTCTCGGGCTCTCTCCGGCTCTCTCGAGCGCTCTCGGGCTCTCTCCGGCTCTCTCGGGCTCTCTCCAGCTCTCTCGGGCTCTCTCCAGCTCTCTCGAGCTCTCTCCGGCTCTCTCGGGCTCTCTCCGGCTCTCTCGGGCTCTGTCCGTCTCTCTCGAGCTCTCTAGGACTCTCCCCGGCTCTCTCGAGCTCTCCCCGGCTCTCTTGGGCTCTCCCCGGCTCTCTCGGGATCTCTCGGGCTCTCTTCGGCTCTCTCGGGCTCTCTCCGACTCTCGAGCACTCTCCGACGCTCTCCGACTCTCTCCGGCTCTCAGGTTCTCTACGGCTCTCTCGGGCTCTCACCGGCTCTCTCCGACTCTCTCCGGCTCTCTCAGGCTCTCTCCATCTTACGTGCTCTCTGTGGCTCTCTCCATCTCACGTGCTCTCTGTGGCTCTCTCCGACTCTCTGGCTCTCTCGGATTTTCTCCGGCTCTCTCCGGTATTCTCTGGCTCTCTCCGGTATTCTCGGGCTCTATCCGGTATTCTCGGGCTCTCTCCGGTATTCTCGGGATCTCTCCGGTATTCTCGGGCTCTCTCCGGCTCTCTCGAGCTCTCTCGGGCTACCGGCTCTCTTGGGCTCTCCCTGGCTCAATCGGGCTCTCTTCGGCTCTCTTGGGCTCTCTTCGGCTCTCTCGGGCTCTCTCCGACTCGCTGAGGCTCCCTTGGGTGCTTACGTGCCCTCTCTGTCTCTCACCGGCTCTCTGGGTTCCTCTCGGGTTCTCTCCGAACCTCTCCGACTCTCCAGGGTTCTCTCCGGCTCTCTCGGGCTCTCACCGGCTCTCTCAGACTCTCTGCGGCTCTCTCCTGCTCCCAGGCTCTCTCCATCTCTTGGGCTCTCTGTGGCTCTCTCCGACTCTCTCGTGCTCTCTCCGGCTCTCTCGGGCTCTCTCCGGCTCTCTCGAGCCCTCTCGGGCTCTCTCCGGCTCTCTCGAGCCCTCTCGGGCTCTCTCCGGCTCTCTCGGGCTCTCTCCGGCTCTCTCGAGCCCTCTCGGGCTCTCTCCGGCTCTCTCGAGCTCTCTCGGGCTCTCTCCGGCTCTCTCGGGCTCTCTGGCTCTCTCGGGCTCTGTCCGGCTCTCTCGAGCTCTCTCGGGCTCTCCCCGGCTCTCTCGGGCTCTCTCGGGCTCTCCCTGGCTCTCTAGCTCTCCCCGGCTCTCTTGGCCTCTCCCCGGCTCTCTCGGGATCTCTCGGGCTCTCTTCGGCTCTCTCGGGCTCTCTCCGACTCTCGAGCACTCTCCGACGCTCTCCGGCTCTCCCCGACTCTCTCCAGCTCAGGTTCTCTACGGCTCTCTCGGGCTCTCACCGGCTCTCTCCGACTCTCTCCGGCTCTCAGGCTCTCTCCATCTCACGTGCTCTCTGTGGCTCTCTCCATCTCTCGTGCTCTCTGTGGCTCTCTCCGACTCTGTCGTGCTCTCTGTGGCTCTCTCCGACTCTCCGGCTCTCTCCGGTATTCTCGGGCTCTCTCCGGTATTCTCGGGCTCTCTCCGGTATTCTCGGGCTCTCTCCGGTATTCTCGGGCTCTCTCCGGCTCTCTGGGGCTCTGTCCGGCTCGTC